>JAOUQW010000011.1:1414109-1424828 GCA_028565825.1 Olivaichthys viedmensis | reverse complement strand
TGCGTCTTTACTTTATTCTGATTTTTTTTTCATGGCAGTGTCCTCATCACACATATCATTGCTATGAGTTCATTCTTCATCACTTGCCCTCTTTTTCCTCCCCCTACTCCTCTCTTTTCTTCCTTGCCCCCTTTATTCACCTACATAACAGCTCCTCCCAGTCTTTTGACCTTTGTCCATTCCTCTTGCTCCGTTCTTCTCTCGTGGTTTGGCTCTGACTAGAGCGTGAATACAGAGGGATCTTCGACGTAGATTCCTTGGGAAATAGTTTTTTTTTTCTTTTTTCAAAAGGCAAAGAATTAAATATCTCTTCCCTACCCTCACTTGGAAGCAGTGTGCTCACGTCACTGATAAGCTATGTTTGGAATAATGAAAAGGCACAGGATATAAAGGCTGGACCTAATGGTTTTATTGAAACTCCTCTTGGTTTGTGGTTCAGCTCCTTTGTTGGCGCTCTACATGAGGTCCTCCTGTTGCTGTGTAGATTCACTCACCACCTGTAGGGGGCAAAACAGAAGCGCTGTTACATAGAGACTAACACATGAGCCCATGCCACAAGGTCACAAGGTTCATTACATGACATTGCATTAGGACAATATGAGAAGGATATTGAGATATATTAACATCATGGGCTCCTAGGACCCGTTTGCGGTTCCAGGCTTGCGTTTCTCACTCTCGTAACAAGGTTTCACTGTTGTTATTGAATAATTCATAGTAGTAACTTATATGCTTTAAGATGAATAACAGAACAGCTCCACAAAGTAATCAGGCTTTGAGGGGGTAAAATCTATTTTTATACCAATTGCTTAATTTTCCTTGTTAAATATTTAAAAACAATTGTAAATGTTGGATAAAAAAAATCTCTGAACTTTCATAAGTAGTGTTTCATAATTAGGCTACCCTGTTATTGGTGCTTTTGTTAGCAAAACCTCAACAAAATGAAATATTTTGATATATATTGTGTATCGTGAAAATGTCAAGTATTGCCATTTATTTTTTCCACACTGCCATACCTTTTTTCTGAATAATTTACTGAATAATGTGCTTTAAGATGAATAACTGAATAAAAAGCTGTTAAGAGCCCAACAGTAGGATTAAAACCTGCTGTCACCATAGCTATTTGTTGGATTTTGTACAAATGAAGTCGCAAGAAAAGCTATGACTGCTAATGACGCCACTCACCTTGACTTTAATCAAGCATAACTTTTCATCCACGCTGACTCGTGTGAATTTCTACAAATCTGCAGTAGTAAAACCATGTTGGGATTGTTGTAGGATATCTGGTATGCTGGTTTGTGTGGAGCCTTTAATGTATGTCCTTATTCCCCAACTCACACTCACAAACTGTTTCTGTCTCTCTCTTGTATAATGAGAGAGTAAACGAGAGTAAAGCTACAGTAGGCGAGTTATTGGATGCTGTGAGCACCCACTTCAATGGTGGGTGTGTGTGAATGTGTTTGCATGGGAGGAAAAATCACAGTTTTTCTGACAAGTCAGCGCATGTATGACAACTAAGCTCGTTACACTGGCAGGTTTGGCAGTGAGGTTGGGTTTGTGTGTGTGTGTGTGTGTGTGTTATACCTCGCCATCCCGGGTCTCAATCGTCTTGATGAGCACTGTTTTCTTTGAGTGCATTTCAGAGGCTCTTTGTTGGTGCTCTGGGCTGGTCTCTGTGTAACAGTCACAAATAGAGTTAAAGCCACAATTTACAATCTGGTTTTGAAGCAATTTTTGTTTCCATCCAAGTTTTGGAATAGTCCAACGCATACTCAAAGACAACCATCTTTCTGTCTCCATTGTCTACAGGCAATGCAAATATGATGCACAACCGGATCTTAAAGGAATACTCCAGCATTTTTCAACCTAATCTCTAGCTACCTAATCTCTTCTGTATGTGTATGTGCAATTAAAATGGGCAAGAATTTAGGTGTTTCCCTGTACTGAGAAAATGTCCAAGGGCAGTTGTTGGGGTGTCAACAAACATTTATGCAGAACGTCCGTTTTGTAGAATGCTTTTTCTGTCAGAGGCATTTGCAAATTAAGTTCTAAATCTGTATAATTCATCCCTTCAAAGATTGGACTACTTTTTTTGAACGTTCATGCTTTATGCGTTACCAATATCATAAATGTAGCTTAAAGAAAACATATGCATGATCACACATGGATGCCACAAAACCTTAGAGCCTTAGAAAAAGTGCAAGTAATCGGATTTGCTTTTTACTCGCTCTAGTGTTTGAAAACTCGATAAAAACAGCTTTGGTAAGACTTTCTTTTTTTAAATGTTTGTCTCTTTGTGAGACCTTATTTTTAGAGTGCAACGGTTTTCATTTTGATTTCGCTTTATTTCACGTATTTTAAATGTTTATTGACACAACTGAATCATTTCCATTAAGGTTTGACAGTTTTTTTGTTTTTTTTCCCTATCTTTTCTCCGTACAGAGAAATGTTAATTGTACATACACGTACATGAGATGGATAGAGATTAGGTTGAAAAACACCAGAGTGTTCCTTTAACGTTAATCATTGTTTGTTCATGCAAAGATTATTTTGCAATCCTTGATTGTGGCTTTAAACTGCAAGATACAGTCAGTAACACATTTTCCGCCCACTGGGTCACATTGTGTTTGGTAATTCACAGCATATGGACCACAATGCCTCCAGAGTAACACACTGCTGTAATACAAAAATAATTGAATTTTAAGCCATGTGTGTTCTTCTTCTTACCTCTAAAGCTAATGGTGGAGTAGGCCTGCATGGGCAATGTGATCCTGTTGGAAAGAATAGGAGAAACAGGACAGCTGAAGAAATTACACTTTAGGGAGATTCAAAAACAAATTGCATGCAATATAAATGAAATGTATTAAAATTGGTGACCGTAAGGATTAGGGAGGGCCTTGGGTGGCATTTTTAATGCAATAGAATATAAATAATTGATTTATTTAAAAATAGATTAATTTAAAATGGATGCGTCATGCTGAAAAACTGTTTTAACTGTAGTAACACCTCATGTAATGACTCCAAAGGATTTGTGCGTAATTCTCTGTTTGTGCCAGTGCATTTTTCGAAATCAACTTCAACATTCTAAAACTTTTTTGGGACGGATTTGTTCAAACCAATGTCGCTCGCTCTATCTCTCCTACCTGCTCTCCTCTCCCTCCAGCAGCTTCCTGTAGGTGGCGATCTCCACATCGAGGGCCATCTTGACATTGAGCAGGTCTTGGTACTCGCGCAGGTGGCGGGCCATCTCATCCTTCATGTTGGCGATCTCTGCCTCGAGCCGGGTGATGGTGTCCTGGAAGCTGGAAGCTTCACGCCCATGTCGGTCCTCCATGTCACGCATCTGCCTCATCAGAGACTCGTTCTGCAGGATAAGAAAGAGCAATGAAGCGCATGGACGCAGATGGGATGACTGCTACAGATATTATTAATGGGGTATGCTTTAAACGCACCGTTCCCTTCAACGAGTCAATCTCACAGGTGTAGGACTGAATCTGGTGTCGGTACTCCATGGTCTCCAGCTTGGCCTGCTTCAGCGCTTCATGGTTCTTGGATACTGCTTGGTTCAGATCCGACACCTGGGGGTCAAAGAACAAAGGGAAAGCCTCTAGTGTATGTTCATTACAGAATGAAATTTGTTGTCACTATTTACTACCAATATAGAAGTTTCCCATGCACTTGTGTCCTGTTTTTTTTTTTTTTTTAACCTTTATGTTGTGTTCGAGTTCAAATGACCCAGTCTAAATTATTAATAAAAGTGACAGATACGAAAATGATTTTCCAGCATGAAATTTCTCTGTAGTTACATTATAGATATTATGTTCAAGTCATTTTAATCTCAGAGTCATTTTAAACAAAGCTAAATAAAAGTGTTATACATGACTGGTCTTTGGAAATATAAAACAAATAATATGAAACAAAAATAGTGATTTTAGTCCATGTCACATTCCCTCCATCACTATTTGGACTCACACCTGCCATCAGGAAGATCCTCAAACATGTAAACGGCTTTTGTGTGTCTGTTTCCATAAATGTTGTTTATATTGCTTATAACTGAGATGAAGATAATATATACTGGACACTTTAGGTTGTATATTTTAGTTGTTTTGCTGTATAATCAGCGAGTTGGTCAGGGGCAATGGGACATCCATTGCTAATGATGGGACGGTGTGAACACAACAGGATGTATTTTTATTTTTTTAATCATGTGCTTTCTTGAGACAGATGTGGTCTTTTTGTCCTCTATTCTCCCTCACCTTGGACTTGTACCAATCTTCGGCTTCGGCGATGTTCTTGGCGGCAATGGTCTCGTACTGAGCACGAATATCTCTCAGAGCACCAGTCAGATCAGGCTTGGACATGTCCATCTGGATCTGCACCTGGGTCTCCTGCATCTGGGCCTGCAACTCACGGATCTCCTAAATGGAGAGTGGCGGAGAGATGAGTGTGTTAATGAGGCTGGCAACATAACTGTGGTGATAGGACTCTCACGATAATTTTGGCTTTTTATCAACTCTGGTGCAATAAATCACAAGCTCCTCATCCATATGTTTTAATTGTGTATTTGGTTGCATACTGTTGTGGCAGATTTTTGAGTCTAACTTTGTTTATATTTAGCATTTAAAAGATTAAAACTCAATTAATGTGACGTATTAGTCTTATTTTGATTCAAAGGTTTATACATGTGAAGAAATACAGGCTTATAATGCTGTTTTCTGTTGATTTAAAATGATAAATTAAGGAAAGTGCAATAAAACTATTTTGCCCCTAAATCCTGAATATTTCTGATAAATAATTATTTTAGTTTTGTGATATTTAATATCATTTTAGCCATTATAGTGCAACCCTACGCTTTCATAACCACAATGCTGCTAAGAAGAAATCATTCTCATTGTATGCGTGTGTGTGGGCTGATCTGACCTCCTCGTGGATCTTCTTGAGGAAGGCGATTTCCTCTTGCAGAGTTTCGATGCGTCTCTCCAGGTCCAAGCGGGCAAGGGTGGCTGCATCCACATCCTGTTTTTGTAGGAGATGTCATATTTAATGAATTACGGGTCTTATTGCAAACTACTCTCCTATACATTAATATAAAAATAAATAAATAGGTGAAAATAGGTGAAGACCCAACTGCTTGTTATTTAAGTAAAGCTTTGGAGATGTGGCAAGCTCGATGGATGTTCCACAGTGAGTGTATGCGAGTCAAACTTACAGCTCTGAATGCTGCGAGGCTGTTCTCAGCGTCCTCTCTTTGTGAAATTTCCTCCTGAAGCCTGCAGTCAGAGAAAATACACAGATCTAAAAGCTCCCTCTTTCCTTTCCTTTTATAGAGGCAAGCGCCTACTTGCTGTCTTCAACACATACACACGTTACCGCATCCAACAGGAAGTGGGGCCAAAAATTTCTTGATACTTAGTCCTGAATAGGAAGAAAAACTGGTGTAAACTCTGTGTGTCTAAAACTGCCTTTATAAACAAACTTCTTCAGGCCTTTAGTCAGCTAAGTGTAGTTTGGTGTTTTATCAGGATGAAGGCTAGACCAGTGTATAAAATTGTGATGATTATATCAAAAATATATATATTTTTATATATATTAAAAAAATATATAAATGTTGTGGTGAGAGTGACTGAAGCGTTTAACCTCATACAGTGTGAGCTGTAGCCCCTGGAAACATGCTACACCTGTGCCAAGTGGTCCATCATTACTTTTCCAACCCCAGCAGTGAAAGCTGATCCCTTTCATGTGTTTGCTGCTCCTCTGTCTCTCTCAAAAAAATGAACTGTAGAACTAAACAGCAGCAGCTCAGGGCCCTATGAATATAAATGCATTGTGACACATGGACCACACACCCCTATCCTCTGACCATTTTACAGACAACTGTACAAAAATAACTAAGTTCCGATAAGCTTATGACTTATCTGACCTCTTATGGCCTCTGGCTCTTCTAAAACGGACTTCAGTGGCATCTACAGTGACAATACAATAACAGTTTATGGCATCAAAGCCAGATAGGTACCGATTCAGCTGTAACCGGAGTCATTGTTTGTTTCGAACTGTGTTTCTGTGTGCTGTCCTCATTTTATCAGTGGCTGGGAAGCATACTCATGCATACTCACACACTTGGTATATATGTAGTGCTCTTCATTCATACACTGCTTTGGCTGCTGTAACAGTATCTATCGACCAGTTGATTGATTCTAGGCCATTTTTCAATCCTAGTCCATCTATCTAATCTAATATATCTAATCTTTTTTCTGTAATTACGCTAGCGTTCAGAGGTTTGGAATCACCTGTCATATTTTATGAACAGTCATTATTCTATTCACTAAGCTCTTCTACAATGTAGTAGATCTAATATATCGAATATAAACCAGACACCAAAAGGTCTTTTTAGAGGTTTTGTTTGGTATTTTAAGTATTTTGGGAAAAAGTTATATAAAATGTCATTTAAAAGTAATTTAAAAAGGTTAAATGATAAAAATGTAATGATAAAGGAGAAATGACTATACAGAGATAATTCCAGTATATTATTTAAGTATCCACTTCAAGATTTGATCACTGCTTTCCAAAGAAAAGAGGCATTCTGGATATTAATTTTTATATTAACATCATTCTTGATGCTATAAAACTTTTTTGAGTTTTGGAGTCTTGGCACATCATGTTTTACAGCTTTCTACAAATGATTTGAAACCTAAGTGCAGAACACTAGAATCATATTATAATCATTTTATAGATGGATCTGAAACAAAATGGAGTTTATATCACTGAAAACATTGATTCCAAACTTTTGAACGTTAGTGTAAGTGGGTTAACTTAACTGGTAAGTTCTGTCATCCCTCCATCACCCCTTACCTGAGTTTGAGTTTCTGCAAGTCATCGGCCAGGTTGTCATGCTCCACCTCAACTCGGGACCTCTGATTAGTCACGACCTCTATCTGACGCCTCAGCTCCCTCATCTCCTCCTCATAGAGGTCAGCGATACGCGTTGGCTCTCGGCCCCGCAGCCGTTCCACCTCCACCGTCAGAACCTGGTTCTGCTGCTCCAGGAAGCGCACCTTCTCAATGTAGCTGGCAAAGCGGTCGTTCAGGTGCTGCAGCTCGACCTTCTCGTTGGTGCGCGTCTGCAGGAACTCCTGGTTGAGGGCATCGGCCAAGCTAAAGTCCAGCGTCTCGCCCAGGCCGGCACCATAGGAGCGGGATATGCCTGCTGAGTGGGAAGGGAGGCCATAGGAGGAGGCACGGTAGCTGGTGTAGCCTGGCGATGATGCCGCTGATGTCTTGGTGACCTCATAGACACGCGAGCTGACGTGCGAGCCACCAGAGCCACCAGAGCCACGGCCAAACGCGGAGGAGCGGGTAATGGGAGCTGTGGTGAAGCCGGGCCCACCGAATGCGCGGCGGTATGAGGAGGACTGGGAGGAGTTGTAAGAGGAGCGATTCATTTTGGAGGGATAGAGTAGTCACACTAGAGAGGAGAGGGACAGGAGTGAAAGGAGGACGAGCACAGCTGTGGCTATTTGTAGAAGTCAGGCCCTCTTTGTGTATCCCCCTCCTTAAAGGCTTTTGGACAAACCCATCTCATCCCCTCCCATCCCATACTTCTCAACCTATTCAACTTTTCTTCCTTAGCCCAGCTTCCTTACTCCAGTCTATATATTCTCTATCTTATCCTTCTACCATGTTACAATGGTGAAGCCAGGGCCACCGAATGTGAATTACAGGGTTCATTATAACCCTGTAATGTGCCCTTGAGTTCCTTGAAAGGCGCAAAACAAATTAAATGTAGTATTATTATTATTATTATTATTATTATGTGTTTCACAGTTGTTCTGTTTGTCCCTCTCTCATCTTTGTTTTTCTCTTTCTCTGAAGCTCTCCCTGGGCCCTTATCAGGTGTGTAACCAGCTGATTGTGTGTGTTTCAGTGTGGAAATAGACAGAGGTTGACAGAAGGGCGTACTTCATTTCACCATGGTTAGCATAACAAAATTCATCAGGGAGGAAAAAATGTGTTAAGCACTTAATCAATTTTCAGAACCATTCTGTTAGACAAAATAACTCTGCTTTAGTAAGAACGAAGCGTGTTATTGGTAGTGTAGTGGGAATTAACAGTAATGCATAATCCAGGATGAATCATTTACTAATTTCTCAGCAATATTATTAATTTGGCCAGGCTGACCTATTCAGATCCCTAACTCATATGTTCTTTTATTTCTTAATCCCTTAAAAGGATTACACAGTCTGCTGAAAGTGATTCCATTTGCGACAAACCACAATTCATCAGCTGTATTTTTAAGAAACAAGAACATCAACATCCCACAACATGCTATTCTTGTGTTCTGACATCACAGCCTGCGGCTTGCGTTTTAGACTGCCTTGTTTTTGCATTGTTAGGCAGAGCTACTGAATAGTGCACTCGAGGCTGATGGTGAGGTCTGTTCGACCTGCCTTAAAAAGGAAAGGCATGAGCCAGAAAAGAAGCATGATGTGTGTCTCCTAGAAGACCAAGAATTGTGCTGCTCGGCCTCGGCTTCTGTAAACACAAAGCGCCACTAATGATGTCATTTGTCATGACGCATCTACGGATGATGACCTCACCCGAGAGGGAGTGACGATGTGCAACAGTGCTGGGCTCAGAGGTCAAGAAAGATGCCAGCCGCAGCTCAGGGTTGATGGCTGGGGATTCAAACAATTAAGTATCCTACTGAACTAGTGTGGAGCCATCCTCAGCACACTCAGCATGTGTGTTTAATTCGAATTTAACACCACTGGCAGGTTCAGTGTAATGATCAAATAAGGTTGGAGTAGCCAATAGGAATGGTTCACCAAGAGCAGCAGTCTATTTATAGGCATCCAGAGTTAACACTTTGGAATTCCGTCGCTACGAAGGCTTCTCTGGTAATCTTCAAGCAGAGACAGAGATCAGAGGTGACAGAGGATATAAACTGTCTCTCTGTCTTTCTCTTTCTCTCTCTCTCTCTCTCTCTCTCTCTCTCTCTCTCTGTCTTTCTATCACCTCCCCCCTTCGCTTCCATCTTTTTCCTCTACTCTCACCTCTATATAAGGTAGAGCAAGCTTCTGATGTTTAACTTCCAAAGATACAGAGGAGGTCCCTGTGAGAAACAAAGCAGGGTTGCCAATTTTTCCAATGGTAAAAAGGTTTAACATATATATATGTAAGTAAAACATCCTGGATTCATTCCCTACATATTCAGACTTTAAAATGAGGTTGCATGCACAATCAAAACCTTATGACTGTATATATGTACACTTTCATACCCTTGAAGCATGTCACACCACACCTCAACTGATAATAAATCACCATTACTTATAATAACCACCACTGTTTAATACATAACAAGACCTATTCACATTCCAGAAAGCAACAATCATTAAACTGTGACCTTTTGCTATCTGATTGTGTTATTCATTAGGAAGTATTTTCACCTTCTCAGAGTGACTAAAGTCAGAATATCTGCTGGCAGAAGAGCGCGGATCATTTCAAAGCTGTGATAGATTGCCGCTTATTGATTGTGCCAGGTAGGTGTTCATTTTAACATGTTTCACTCACTGTAATAATAATAAATTTATTTATTTATATAGCACTTTTAATTTTGAGTTCAAAATCTCAACGTGCTTTACATATAAAAGATCAGAGAGAGTCAAAACTAAGTGTTTATGATCGAGCACATAAAAAAACAATGTACAAACAAATTAATTGACTATAAATATAGTGTTAGTACTATAAATCATGAAAAGTATATTTAACAAGATAAAAGATTGTCTGGGTTTAAGATTCAGTGTGATCAGAATCAACACTTCGGCAGGCCAGCCTCCGCTAGTACTAACACTTCCTCCAACCCTTATGTTTAGTTGTGGTTTTCTGTTCTTCCTTGGTGAAAACTTGGTCTTGCAGCAGTTGCAGCTCCTTTAACTGCTCTATGCTTGGATTGTATTCTGCCTTAAGTGTTAATTACTCCAAAAAAAGCATGTGCTGAATGAATAAATGTAAATAATACAGATTTCAATTACAGATTTTTGTACAGATCTAGGATCTGCCTTCTATGTCCAACTTTTGTACTATGCAAGTACTTGGAAAACATTAGATGATCTGGGATTAGTAGCAAAAGTCCCTCCACAAGCCTCACCCAGAGAAAACTGCATCCTGCAAAGTGAAGTGAACCTTGATTATATGTTTGTATTGAGTATTCCACTTTCATTTAACATGAGTCATAGCACTGAGAACATTTTGAAAGCAAGTAGGGTACTGGCAGAAATTAGAGCTTGTTCCCAGGATAGAGGATACACATAAATGAGAGGCAAAAACAAATATAAAAAAAGAAAAAAAAGAAAATGAGAAACTGACAAAAACATCGTTCATTTTCTATTAAAAAGTTTCAATTTTTTTGCAACAACTCTCGGATTCTATCACGCTAATAATATATATTTATTTCTTGTTCTCTCCCCATCCTGTAGTAACTATTGGCTCCCTTATTTTAAAGTTATGACATACAGAATACCTCGGGAATGTCAGAATATTAATCTATTAAATGAATGATGTTGCAGAATTCTCTTAAAGTTGGTTGGATTTCGGTTCAAGGCTGTTAGTCTTATTGATAATCTAAGTGCCACTGATTGTGTGTGTGTGTGTGTGTGTGTGTGTGTCTGCTCAATACCGCAGGTGTGTGTGTGTGTGTGTGTGTGTCTCTGCTCAATACTGCAGGTG
>JAOUQW010000011.1:1364340-1374894 GCA_028565825.1 Olivaichthys viedmensis | reverse complement strand
TTCTTTCCTCTAGTGATGGTACAGGCCGGACTGGAACATACATCTTGATTGACATGGTTCTGAACCGCATGGCTAAAGGTGGGTTCGTAAGTTGCTTATATTTTTATGCATACCTGCCATTTCATCTATAAAATACTTATTCAACATTATTTTATGTAGATTATAGACCTGTGCTGACATGTTCATCTATTAAGTGTCTTAGTAATGCCATAGTGGCCAATCTTGTATTTGACACTCGTTCTAATTAGAGAATTAGGCATTGGTCTTGCCTAGTCTGTAATTTCTTACCTTCCTATTTTATTTTATTTTATTTATTTTAGAGGAGAACCTGTTAAGGTGTATTAATATTCTGGGAAGTGCTGTGTCTGAGTTCTGTGTTGTGTTTGTGGCATAGGGGTGAAGGAAATAGATATCGCTGCGACCCTGGAGCACATTCGTGACCAGAGACCGGGAATGGTACGCACAAAGGTAACCACACGAAAACATCTGAGTGTACTCTGTTGCAAACATGAACCACAAAGCAGTTACGTTTTTGATGGTAATACCGGCAGTATTACAGTGATAAGGAAATTTGAAATAGTTACGCTGGTAATGTTCTGCTATGCTGGTATAGATCACGTCACAAAAAAGTTCTTTCTAGATCCTTAAAATATGCCAATCAAAATATGCCACAAGATTTTTAAACAGAGTAGCATACGTTTCGAAGGACAAACGTCCCAGCTGAAAAAAACAAGCAACCTTGTTTTGATAAACTGCTGAAGGCTGAGACATCATTTTTGCAAATCTATTTAAAATATATATATATTCTAGCGTTTTCTATTACCAAAAACCTGTAATATTTATTCTTACCAAACACTTGTGTTATTTCATGTTGTGTATGACAATGTGACGTTGTTAGCCGATACCGTGATGTACTACAAATTGTGATATTGGGTCGTATGGTATCTCACTGCTTCTACCCATAAAAGCAATAAACAACACTTAAAGACCATAATAGTTTTCTATATTGAATAATAAAGTGCTTGACATGGCGATTCCTCAACAAAAAAAAGGGAAAGACAACAGAAAGACATTTTTACCCTAGAATCCAGGTTCTATGAATATGCGAATTAGACACGCCCCTAACCCAACACGCCCCACGCCTTTCCCCTGTAAAACCGGTGTTACATGGGCTGCATTTGCATATCGCAACATGAATAACTTTATTATATTTTATATTTTATAACACTTGCCTGTCGCATGTTCAATACTAAGTCAGATTTTCCACTGATATTTCTTAAACTCTCTTCAACTATATCAGCATTTCTTAAACGAATGTGGCAATTTTATATAGGATATAATTATTTAAAAAAAAACAGGTATTATAAAGTTTATGGTGACTTTAACAGTAACAAAACATGAAATTCTGGTGGTAGGCAAAATCATAATGGCTCTGCTGTTCGGTCGATGGTGTGTATTTATGTGTACGTGCTGAGCGGTGCTCTCCTCTCTACTCAGGATCAGTTTGAGTTTGCGCTGACCGCCGTGGCCGAAGAGGTCAATGCCATTCTTAAAGCTCTGCCCCAGTAACACCAGGACCGGACCGTATGCCTAAATACCACACACACTTACACAAACAGCAACCATACAGAATACATTCATGCATGGGAGCAACCACTTACCTGGCCCTCGTGTGTCTCACCCTGCCTCCCTATAACACTCCAGCATGTATGTACGCACACACACACCAGTCCTGTGCAGCCAGCACTCATCCTGAAGTAGATTATCACTTTACGTCATCTCACCTGCAGTTCAAACATGCAGTCACACACACACGCACAGACTAATTTCTCCTCATCCTTTCTCTTGGTACTAAAAATGGAAGGAGTTGAAGAGTAATCCTCTGCTCCTCGTATCGGCTCTGCCCATGGATTAACGCCTCTGATTCCTCTCTTATAACCATGGTGATGGGTGCTGTGAGTGATTTTCCCAGGATTCTCTTGTCTACAGTCGCATTAGTGGATGAGAGTGTGAGTGGTTTAGGGAACTCAGGCAGGACGAGATCCAATCTGATCAAACGCTGATGGGTTAATGTGGTTTGGCGAGGTTGGTTCCAACATGGCAGATTATCCACTGAATGCTCTCGCTATGTTCTTTTGTCTTCGCTCTCTTATACACACTGATCTTCTTGATTGTGATCAATTTGTTCTTTTCGTCTTGCATACCAGTATAAAAAGTATAAAAAAATACATATATGTTATCTGAGCAGGAAATATACATTAATTTTGTATCTTGTGATGATTAATAAAACACGTTGTGTGAAGTGATGCAGCAGCATCATGTGTACATGTCGTTTTTTTCTGCAATCCATCTGTAGGTAGAATAGTGACGGTGTAAAGTGTAAAGACCAGTCACAGTGTACAGGAGTATATGTGCTCATAGGGCACATATCTGTATGACATTTTTTCACTGCAACGGTCACCCCACTTAATTCAGTTTTGAAAAATCTATCTAGAGCTTTTCCACTACTGCACATTTTCCCAGAAGGTTTACAATAGCGGTTAAATGTATCGTAAATTATTCTTGTTTTGAAGCCCCACCCTTTAGTGTTCAACACAAAGCAACGCCTCCAAAAACACATGTACACACGCTGCCTAGGATAGAACACCTGAACGTTAGCGCAAGCGTGGGAGCTCTCTGAATTAACAGGCAAGCGAAGACGCCACCTTGTTGGCGTGGCGTTGAATTGGTTGGATGCTGGTTGTCCACAGCTTTTGTTTTTCTGCCGTTTAAAGAGCCAGGGGCACCACAGAGACCATGCCCCCTCTCCCCTGCGCTGATATTTTGTTAACATCTATCAGAATGGGAATGTGCCTTTATTTGGGCGTAGACGTGCACATGAACAAAACCTTAATAACGGGTTTTATAAAACTGCAAAGCAGTTTGGAGACTCGTGTTCCAATACAGATTACATTATTGTTTAATGTTTAATTATGCTCCCAAGTTTAAATGGTTGCAACAATGCTGAAATATGTTTTCTCATAATTGCGCTCAATATGCATCTTATTTGACTATTTCAAACTTATGAATTGAATTGAATAATTAAAATTCTAGTCTATTTTAGTGCTGTATATGCACACCCAGAGCACACATTTTGTTAATCTTGTTTAAAGCAGCATATTTGTGCCCCATTAGTAATTTACCTTGACAGTGGACGCCCACAAGCGACAACAGAGGTAGTTGCTACATACCCACAAGAAGCAAACTGGGAGCGTCATTGCTAGTGTGAACACAGGGTGGCATGGTAGTGTGTGTGGCTCTGGTACGAGTGTATCAGCATGTCACTGCTGGGTTGAGAATAGCTTGTTAACCAAAAATATCTAGCCAACAGGTCCCGTGGTTAGAAACTGATGAAGGACTAGAGAATAATTAAATCAACAAGAATATGTGTAATAAATAAAAGCGATGAGTAAGGGAACACAGCGTTGAACAACACTGCTGTGCCTGATGCACTCGTACCAGTGCCACACACACACACACACACACACACTACCAGATCAGTGTCACTGGTGTGCTGAAAAGCGTCGGTCCTATGGTGCTCCATTTTTATTGATGGACGGGGGCTTACATTGTGCATAGCAACAGATAGGCTGCAATTATATACCTACAAAGTGCACCTATATGATAGGTGGAGCTTATAAAATATCCAATGATTGTAGGTACATGACAGGTGTATATAGCTCAATGCATTCTTACCCTGTGCCCTTATCTGTTTTGTAATACATTTATGAGGTATGTTGCCATGAATTAGCTGAAATAAGCACTTCCCGTGCACTCTTATATGGTATGTCAACAGATTCTAAATAAATCATTCATTTGGTAGAAAAGGTGGTCATATTATATTGAGCCCACACAAGGCTTCACCCCTATATAGATAAATACAGTACACCAGTTTAAAATGTAAATTTATTAACAAAATCGACACAAGTAGTGACTGTGAATTTGTCAAAACTGGATAAAAAATTTAAAAATAAAAAAAATGGAGTTACAAGTTAAAGGAGTATTACGTTGGCACGAAATAAAGTTTATTGATGTGGTCTGTCCCTTTTAAAAGAAGCTGCCAACAAATGAGATCCATCCTCAACTCCATCAGGGTCTAAAGAGCAAATCTCATCATCAATTCAAAAAAAAAAAAGGTCACATGGCACATTTTGGCAGAGGCAGCCATTCTGAAAGCCTGCGATTTCTATATATATATATATATATATATATATTATTTTGCATTACGTCTACATTTGCTGATACACTCTATTTCTATACAGAGCTTCAATAAATCAGGAAATATGTCCAGTCGTCCTCAGATAGACATGGTGCACAAGATGAACTGTAAGAAATAACAAAAGGAACCATGTGTAAAATGATTACAAGTGAAATTCTGTTAAATCTTTTATGGTAAATCTGGCTGTTTGTTTATTTTATTTCTGCATTATAAAACTGAATAAAAGAAATCCTGAGAAGGAAACCCGAAATACTGCTTTAGAAATTGTAACAAACTGCAGTCATTTCATGAGAAGGTGCTGATTAACAGTAGACAATTCCTAATGGCCTGATTATTCTTTTGAAATAGAAAAACCAAAGTCCCCTACAACATTAAGGTAGCGCCAGAATTGCACTAATGTTACTGGGTTTTGCACAAAATTGCACAACATCTACTTACATCATCATACTGGAAGTTCACACTTCCTTGTTGCATAACATCTCTCCTCCTGAAATTCTCTGCAGAAAAACAAACTGTGTGAAAACAGCATGTACTTCTGAAACATCTCATCAATAGGCTTCTGCCTAATAAATTGGGTTCATTATAAAAGGTGCTATATTGTATTATTTATTTACAGCAGTTCAGCAGGTAGCTTATTCTAATAAATTAGCTAGATAATAACACTCTCTACGAAGGGAGAAGCATTTTGCATGTTAATACAAGCACTCACTACCTGTGAAATCAGTGTTCTGTAACTGGTTGCTGTTCTAAACCTCAGTAGAAATATGCCGATTCAGAATTTAAAGGACTTGGGAGAGCAGTTGGAGAATCGCAATTTTGTCTTTGGGGAACGAATGAAGGGATTTTGAGGCTCTTTTCACTCGTCATTTTAAGTGTCTAACTTAAATCATTCTGTGTCTAACGTTATTTAAGCTGCACTTGTTTGCACTTCATGTTGATTCCAATTACAGCACAGTATGCAACTGCACCTCTTGTGTGACGTTAATGAAGTCTGTGATTTTAAACAGCTTCTAAAAAAAATAGGACGAGTTTGTGTCACCACTGAAGTAAAGAAACCGCGCTCGGTACAGCGTTTTTTCAGTGTCCCTACACCTTATAGTCTAATAACCACCAGAATAAAGTAAACAGCTGATCTTTATATAGGCTTCACTGCAATCATAATATTCAGAAGGTTTATGGTTTTTTTGTTGTTGCTCAAATTCAATCCATTTCAAAAACCTTTAGGCAACCGATTTTTCAGAAGTTTCAAGGTCTTCTTACTTTTTAGTTTTTTGGGGGTTTTTTCTTCAAATTTGCAAACTTTCACTACACTCTCTTTAGTCTGGCAAAATATCCCATCGGGTCATTCATGTTATCAAAATGCTACAAAAACGCGTACTGTACATGCACTTTTTTTTTTCTGGAGTTTTGCCCAATTATCTCACAATGCAACCTTCCCACTCACCTGTCAGAGCCCTGAGTTTCACACAGCAGGCCACGTAGTCATCAAAGTAGATCTTGCCTCCCCGACTAAAGCGCTTTATGAAGCACGCCAACGCCTGAGGGCTCACTCTGTACCCTGCAAAGACACATCACATAAATACAATTTTAGTGCTAGCAATCAGTACAAATCATTAAGTGCTTTAATTACTGCAACCTAAATACTATTAGGTTACAAAAGTATTACTCAGTTTTTAATAAATCGCATTTACTGTGCAGCGTCAGTCTGCTCAGCTTTGCAAAACTATGCCATCTAACTTTAGTCTGATGATGCTACCGTTCTGTGTAGTAGTCAGTGTGTACTGTGTAGGTACCTTTTACTGTTTTTTGTCTTATACTTGTCACACTATTTGCACTTTTTCAGTCCTGTCTACAGAGCCCTATTATAGTCTTGTATACTATGGTCCTGAAGGCATTTCACCCCACTGTACACATGCATATGGAAGTGATGTCATATACATATACAATAAAGATTAACTGGATTTAACCTCAAAAAAAAAATTTCAGTGATATTTTATCAAGTGGCTTGTAAGAATGTATGATTATGAGCCTCTAAATGAGTGTCATGCTATTGTCCAGTGCAGGATGTTCTCTCAGATTGTTTTTTTCTTTTTCTCATGCAACCTCATAGAAGTATTGAACACGCTTCAAGGAGAACAGTACAGTGACAATGACTACCACTGCTTAAATCACACCTCATTTTTAGCCTGCTATTCCTGCAACATTGTAGAAGTACTGACCGCCTTCAAGAAGGGCGTCAAACTAACAAACATATGCTTTCAATTGACTAACATTGCTCTATATTGACAAGCAGAATGAACTAAGAATGAATGGCTGTATTTAAACCCTGAGAGATGTGTGCCAACTCACCCATGTTAGTAATACTCTGAGACAACTCGTGAGGCTCCACACTGCCGCTGTTGTCTCGGTCCACCATCATGAAGTTCTGCTTCCAGCCATTCAGCGCAACAAACAGCTCCTTAAACTCATTGAAGCCCATCTTACCTGAATAATCCCTCTACAGGAGCGCAGTTAAGGAAATTAACCAGCTGCTGACCAAACAATGAAGATCTATGCCATTCAGCAAAGATTCAAATTCTGTGATAGAACCTAATTCGGGTCCCCAAAAAGAATCGGTACATTAGTGGTGTGATGGTGTATTTTCATACGAAACATTGAAATGGTTATACCTTTAACACCATGCTCTACTGGCATAGATGAGATCCCATTGATTTAATAAACTAATAAAGAGCGATCAGCCAAGAGCAATTGTACGGTTATCATATTGTAAATGCATAGTTCATACTGTTCCACCCCTAATCTATAGACACGTGGGAGACAAGTTAACTCCACAAGTCAAACTCCAGGTTATGAGCCGGAAAAATCGATCAAAATTGAAGGACAGAATAAGAGTGAAATCTGTTTTCCACATTTCTGTAAAGGATACATCCAGCATGGCAATCATAATCCTACACGTCTCCAAACTAAAGGCTGCAAATGAATAAAATAAGCTTATAAAATAATGTACATACATCTGTCTAGTGTACTGTATAGTATATTTAGGGACAATCAGATATTATTATTATTATTTTACAATTACACAATGCATAGGCCTTTATTCATCTCAACTTACGAGCATAGGTGCCACTGATGCCAGTCTGTGTTAAACACCTCTGGAGCTCCTCAGCATCCACCTCACCATCCTGAAAACACAAAGTCTAATGACAACTGCACACAAAGGCCAGAGCCTCCTGTACACCCGACTTAAGTGGTTAGCTAGTAAACGTCCAGGTAATTGCAAATGGGTTCCTCTAAGAAGGCTTAACGTCTGGCTGTTCATGGACCAGCTGGCTCACAGCACAATTAAACAGATTAGATCAGCTCATTTTAATCTCACCTGGCCGGCTATGGCAGTAAAGTAACCAAACATGGGGTCTTGGGCAGCGGGTGCAGCGAAGGTGCCAGGGTAGGCGCCATACTGGGGTGGGTAGGATCCTGGGTGAGGGCCACCCATCTGGGCCCCTGGCATAGCACCACCATACTGAGAGATGAAAGAGAAGAAAGAAAGGGTTTCAATACCTCTTAAAAAGTTGATCTTTAGTTTATAGTTCCATTGTTAACTGCAATTGTAATTTCATATAAAAATTTATATTGACATTATAATTATTGGAGTTACTTTCTGCATTTACTTCTTTATTAAGACATTTATTTAGCTTTTGTTCTTATGAATTTTTGCGTTAAATTACTGTGTTCCAGTGTCATTAAAATTCATTAAGCCTATGGTGTTCCATACAATTCCTGGACATATGACTGATCCAGATTACTTCAATCAAAGATTTGTCACAAATAAATAAGCATTCCCTCTGACTGTATTTTTAGGAAGCTTTTTAATCTAGCCCGCAGAACAGAGGGGCACCTGCTTTTCCACCAGTGCAAGCTAAAAATCATACAGACCTACTTCTAAATATTGTGACATCGGCAAAAAAGAGGCGTGACCAGGAAGCATTTTAAAAATAATTAACTTGCTCTTTTATTGGCAAACACACACAAAGCACAGCACTGAATGTCTGGTGGTAAGCTACAGAACTAACCAACATGGGGAAGCCGGCGGGGGTGAACGAAGCCCACTGGACTCCCGACGATGGTGGACACAAATAATGTGCCGGCATGTACAAACCCACAATTCTTTGTACTGAACACTCATTACAGCAAAACAGGGGATTATTTCCCAAAATAACCGGCTGCCGCGAGGGCTCACGGGTATGCAAATTAGCACCCATGCAGGCACCGTGATGCTATAATATAAACGTGCGTTACCGTAAGAAATCATGGCTCTCATGCAGGAGTAAAAAACGCTGATTATAGAATTTATCAGTAACACTTTTTCTAGATCGATGTTTTCATCTCCCGAAAAAAAAGAGAGTGAGTTGCGCTCCTCGCCAATTTCTTGTCAACAAGAATTAATTACGTTAATCGGTTGCTTTCTGTCGTTTGAAAATGCGTTGCATTACTACATTAAAGATAATTATTCAGAATTATTATGCGTTCAATACAGGTGAGGGAAAATAGTCGGCGAATGTTTTGTTTAACACATCAGTAGAGATGATCAGTTTATGTTAGTGTTTTATAAGCAACTTTACTGTATTCCAGTGGACTGTCCTCTTTGTTGGTGATGGTTGGTCATATGCTCTAATACAGCCACAAAGTGCACGGAAACGGAGAGCGTGAATATGAAAAAAAGCTTCTCTGACAGACTGTAGCTCTGCACCATAAATTTGCACGAGCTGACTGCTAATGCATCACAGTTTAACAGCTTCTTTACAATTAACAGTTACTAGCTAGCAATCAAACAGGAAATGAGAAGCTTTACCAGGTCCGCCCAGTTCTTCTCTTTTATTAGTTTGTACTGCTGTTTTGCCCCTCCTCCTGCCTCCCTCACTCTCGCCCACTCCCTCTGGCCCGAGCTTCGTTCATGTCAGTCAAATTGGAAACAAGGGGATGAAATGTACTTGGGCGCACCTCCCAAGTATAACCTATGTGTAGGAAACAACTGAACTGAGTCAGTCTTCCACTCATTTTGGGATTGTGATTACTGTAAAGGTGATATAGGTAAATTCCTTTCAACTCAGACACCGTTTTCTCTGCTTGTTCAAACAGCAGCAACTTGTTCAATGCTGCCAGATTAGGTGGGATTCCCAGCTATGCTATGCAAACCGAAAAAAGCCTTGGGCTGATGGTTGTTAAAAAAGAAGAAAAAAAAGAAAGAGCTAAAGTACAGTACATAGCAAGTGTAAAATTTGATCCCCACTACCAGTAACCTCACGGCAAAGATGGTAGAAGCTGTCGGTTCCTAATCTGTGGAAGTTCGCTGATTTGTACTGATTGCATGTGTACCATTTTTACAGAGGCTCTCACCTCACAGAATTTGCTAGCACATACAGTCAGCTGAAGAATTATTGGCACCCTTAGTAAAGATGGGTAAAAATAAGATAAAGAAAAAAATATCTTTGTGGTTAATTAGCTTAATCTCACACTGAAAGCATGAGAGAAATCTAATCTTTAATTTAAGTAAATTTATTCTAAGAAAATTTTAAAAAACTTATCCAAAAATAAATATTTTTAACAAAACCACATGTGTGTCAATTATTGGCATGCCAACATTTAGTACTTTGTGCAACTTCTCTCTGTCAACATAACAAGCACCGAGTCTTCTCCTATAACGCTTGATGAGATTGGAGAACACAGAGGAAGGAATCTGACAGCACTCCTCAATACAGAATCTCTCCAGATCCTCCAGGGTCCTAGGTCCTCTCGTGGACTCTCCTCTTCAGCTCACCCCACAGGTTTTCAATGTGGTTTAGGTCAGGGGGACTGGGATGGCAATGTCAAAAGCTTGATTCTGTGGCCATTGAACCATTTTTGTGTAGATTTGGACGCATGTTTTGAATCATTGTCCTCCTAGAAGAGCCAACCTCGACCCAGTTGTAGCTTCTTGGCAGAGGCAGCCAGATTTTCATTTAAAATCTCCTGGTACGTAATGGAGTTCATGATGCCATGTATCCTAACAAGGTTCCCAGGGTCTTTGGAGGAAAAACAGCCCCACATCACAAATCCTCCACCATACTTAACAGTGGGGATTAGGTTATTTTCTGTATAACCATCCTTCTTGGGGCAGTGGTAGCTCAGTGGTTAGGGCACTGGGCTACTGATCAGAAGGTCATGGGTTCAAGCTGCCACTGCTGGGCCCTTGAGCAAGGCCCTTAACCCTCCCTGCTCCAGGGGTGCTGTATCATGGCTGACCCTGCGCTCTGACCCCA
>JAOUQW010000011.1:1352911-1364240 GCA_028565825.1 Olivaichthys viedmensis | reverse complement strand
AGAGAGGGAGGGGGAGGGAGAGAGAGAGAGAGAGAGAGAGGGAGGGGGAGAGAGAGAGAGGGGGAGGGAGAGGGAGAGGGAGAGGGAGGGAGAGAGAGGGAGAGAGAGGGAGGGGGAGAGAGAGAGAGGGAGGGAGAGAGAGAGAGAGAGAGAGAGAGAGGGAGAGGGAGAGGGAGAGGGAGAGAGAGAGAGAGAGAGAGATCCCACCCTGGCTATATGACATCTTTTTCATTGTTTCTCTCATTATCTCATTACGTTGTAATATAAATAATAATAACAACAACGAGGCATACAAAGTGCTTTACAAAAAGTATTAAACAGAAAAGAACATTTAAAAACAAAGGAAGAGTAAAACAAAAATTAAAACACACGAAAGACAGCAGTTTTTGCACTTTATAGACTGTTTCTTCAAATGGACACTTCAGTGTTCCCCATATTAAAAGAAATGTAAATAAAACCTGTGTCATTTTGTTTGGCTGTGTTTGTGGTTTAAAAATGATTGTTAGTGCCAGTTTGGTTTTTGAGATCTAGCATATAGTTAGTCAATAACCCACAGTGATGTGACAGTGAATGAAATGTGTAATAATTAAAAAAATAAAATAAATCAAACAGGCACAAACTATTTATGCTCAGCACAAACGCATGACCGTAATGTGATTTTTGGTTTGGCTTTGATTTGAGTGGGGTTTAAATGCACTGGTGACGTCACTCTCGACCATGGACTTGCATTGAAATTTAGGCGTTATAATAATCTCAGAAACCAAGATTGGCAGACTTTTGGCTGGACCTGGCAACCCTGTGATCATCAATTGTGCAGCAATTGATATGTATAGCCACCAGGGGGCGCTGTTTTTCTAAAAGCACAGAATATTCCGTCCTTTACAACCGCTTGCCCTGACCTTTAGATTGTTCAAATAATGGACGTATATTATGCCTAATCATTTGCCTGTACTCTCTCATTAGGAAAGTTAATCAGCCTCCTGAGGCAAAGAAATTATATATTAAAAAAACTTGGTCCCCACCACAAGCTTTCGGACGTTTGCAGTCAGAACATAGTGGTACATTTCTGCAAAACTGGTCAAACTTTCCCTTAATATCACCAGCCTAATAACATGTTTCTCAGGCCTGGCTTGAACCATGAAAAGGCTTATGAGAGTGCACTCGTGATGATCTGAGCTCCTGGCAGCTCAGATAGATTCGGGTCATCAGCAGGATTTCATCTGAGCCCTTCCGAGTCAGCAGTGGGTCATCTTTACATAAGACTGTCTAACCTGCTTTTCAAGATTTGCAGTGGAAGTTTTCATCTAATAAATAAGATAATGCTGTTTTAATAATGACTTCTTAATTAATGACCTGGTATAACATTACCGCAATCTGTATTCATTACACGGTACCTAATAGCCTTGAACTAGTTTGTATGACAGAAAGAGTGACAGATCAGTTTATTTGACTTTAACTAGAGCTTTAAATTGTAAAAGCCCTGTGTTAACATGATTCCACTCTTCATGTGCAGCCAGTTTCACAGCTTTGCATTAATACTGCATTAAGATCAGCTGGTTATTATGAGAGGCCCTTTAGGCTATAATTTAAACACTATCAAACTCTCGCACTATCAAACTCTCTCACACACTATCAAACTCTCGCATTATCAAACCTCACACTCGCACTATCAAACTCTTGCACTATCAATCTCTCTCACACTATCAAACTCGCACTATCACTCTCACTATCAAACCTCACACTATCAAACTTTCTCACACACTATCAAACTCTCGCATTATCAAACTCTCACACACTATCAAACTCTCTCGCACCATCAAACTCTCTCACACTATCAAACTCACACACACTATCAAACCTCACACTTGCACTATCAAACTCTCACACTATCAAACTCTCACACACTATCAAACCTCACACTCGCACTATCAAACTCTCACACTATCAAACTCTCACACACTATCAAACCTCACACTCGCACATACTATCAAACCTCACTCGCACTATCAAACTCACACTATCAAACACACACTCAAACTCACACTCGCACTATCAAACTCTCTCTCTCACCATCACTCTCTCACACACTATCAAACTCTCGCATTATCAAACCTCACACTATCAAACTCTCTCACACACTATCAAACCTCACACTATCAAACCTCATACTCGCACTATCAAACTCACACTATCACTCTCTCACACACTATCAAACTCTCGCATTATCAAACTCTCACACACCATCACTCTCACTATCAAACCCTCACACACTATCACTCTCACACTATCAAACCTCACACTATCAAACTTTCTCACACACTATCAAACTCTCTCGCACCATCAAACTCTCACACACTATCACTCTCACACTATCAAACCTCACACTATCAAACTTTCTCACACACTATCAAACTCTCGCACTATCAAACCTCACACTCGCACTATCAAACTATCACACTATCAAACTCTCGCACATACTATCAAACCTCACTCGCACCATCAAACTCGCACTCGCACTATCAAACTCTCGCACATACTATCAAACCTCACTCGCACTATCAAACTCACACTCAAACTCACATTCGCACTATCAAGCTTTCTCACTATCAAACTCACACTCGCACCATCAAACTCACACACTCAAACTCTCACAATCAAACTCTCTCTCACACACTATCAAACTCTCACATTATCAAACCTCACACTATCAAACCTCACATTCACACTATCAAATTCTCTCACACAATATCACACCTCACTATCAAACCTCACACTATCAAACTCTCGCACTATCACACTCACACTATCACACTCTCGCACTATCACACTCACACTATCAAACTTTCTCACACACTATCAAACTCTCACTATCAAACTTTCTCACACACCATCAAACTCTCTCGCACTATCAAACTCGCATACGCTATCAAACCTCACACTCGCACTATCAAACTCTCACACTATCAAACTCACACTATCAAACTTTCTCATACACTATCAAACTCTCTCGCACTATCAAACTCACACACACTATCAAACCTCACACTATCAAACTCTCGCACATACTATCAAACCTCACTCGCACTATCAAACTCACACTCGCACTATCAAGCTTTCTCACTATCAAACTCACACTCGCACTATCAAACTCACACACTCAAACTCTCACAATCAAACTCTCTCTCACACTATCACTCTCTCACACACTATCAAACTCATACACTTGCACCATCAAACTCGCACTATCAACCTCTCTCACACACTCAAACTCTCGCACACACTATCAAACTCTCGCTCACACTATCAAACCTCACACTCGCACTATCAAACTCACACACTATCAAACTCTCTCACACACTATCAAACCTCACACTTGCACTATCACTCTCACACACTATCAAACGTATTCCTTACTGCCCTCACAACATGTTTGTATAACTGAATCTCTAGTCTGTGTGGGGGATTGGGGGATAAAGGAATCAGAAAATGTAAGCCAATCAGAAACCGTGACCGTCAAACTCTCTCTCTCTCATACACACACTATCATACCTAAATGAGAGTATGATAGTTTGATAGTGTATCTGTGTTTGATGGGTTATGTGTAAGAGTTTGATAGCGTGAGTGTGAGGTTTGCTATTGTAAGTATGGGGTTTGATAGTGTGAGTGAGAGTTTGATAGAGTGTGTGTGTGTATGTGTGAGATGTCAAGTTTAAATTACAGGCAAAAGGGCCTGTATAACAAATTACGTGTTATTCATATGAGAGTCTTGTACAAGCCAAAAGATCTGTCCATTTGTCTCAGCACATGGAATTCAAATTAGAGGTGGGACAAATATGAAAAATTCATGGTATAATTACCGTACAACCATATGAACAGGGTTGGGAGCGCATAGCCTGTTTTATAACATCTCAAAGGACACTGCACCTGGAAATAACATTTCTGTGATTATACCCATATCATTACTCTCATACACTGTCACGTACCTGATTCAGACACTTGAATAGCTCTTATGAAAGAAAATCTCAAATTTCATAGAAGACTTAAGAGAACACAGCAAGAAGGCATCATTTTAAGTGAAACAGAAAGAAGTTTATTGTACCCAGTACAGATTATAAAGCTTAATAGTGGAGGTAGGGACACCCAGAGGTTACCCATGAAGCCCATGTTACAGGGGTGATGTCCCACTTACTGCCAAACATGAACAAATTTCCCCATTATGGTAAGTAGAATGATTACAAACCCAGAATCAGCAGTTACTGGGACGTCTTGGTAACATGGGCTTGAGCAGAAAAGCCAACACTGGCTGGGCTACCTTTAGACAGAACTGCAATGCTTAAATGCTCGGATTTTCCTGTCCTTTCGTCTTAAAAATCCACATTTGTGTCTTTTGACAAGCTATAGGTTTGTGATTGTTCTGAGTTTGTTGTACAAACTGTATGAATTTCTTTTTTCATGCTGGAACTGGAACCGTCTTTCAAATTGCTCAGATATCAATTTTGGGGGATTGCCTGTCTAGACATAGCCCAATTTTCCACTACGTAAAATTAACAGATATTAGAGCGACAAAAGTCTGGTATACAGCTTATTCAACAATGAAAACAAATGCAGGCATTGCAAAAATATACTTATATAATATACATAGATTTTACTCTTTCAACATTCCTACAAAAGCAGAAACCGTAGCAATTTTTCTGGCCAGTAATAAAGCATGTACATTTGCATGGCTGGAATAAAATGCAAACCTTTCTTTAATACGAGTTAATACTTTGATAAATTCAGCATTTGATAACAATAAAGATGCCATAGAATTTTAGAAATCTCACTTAAGCACAGAGCTGAAAAATAGACAGCAGACTCTACATGGTGAGAAACAGCGCACAAAAGCCATCTTAAAATACTCATTTAGATATTTATACATAGAAAACCTGAAGCTGTTTCAAAAATACTGCAGAGCCCCCTTTAGTGTTCACTGATTAAAAAAGCCTGCAAGACTGTCCATTACAGTAGAGAGAGTGTGTGTATGGTGACACCAGTTCAAATGACCAGAGGAAGGATGGAAGGTGTGACAATTACGTAGAAAAAGAAAAGGGTTTTTAAAAAGATACAAGTAGGTGTTATATACTCCAACAGTACACAATGTGATGGAGGGAGCTTCATGTGTTAGGAGTAAATCAGCATGCATGTGTGTTTGTGGACTTGTTTGGTTCTTCTCAGTGGATGGAGGTTTCAGGAGTCCAAACTGAGGTGAAGGCAGTTCAGAAAGCGTAGTTGTCAGGGAAAGACAGCCCTGCCAAGCACTGATCTCTGCCATCTATGTAAGAGGCTCTGCTGGCTTCATCATAGTGGGAGAGAGGGATGGTGTCGTCCTCGGGGACCTGGGGACCATCAGGGTCGGCTTTTAGGCTTGGCCTCTGGTTATCGGGGAAGGCCATGGAGAAGAGAGCTTCTGGGTCACATACAAACTTGTAAACATACCTCTCGCCTGCGACCTGTGTTATAGAGAGAGAGAGAGAAAGAGAGGCATTGATCTTTGCAAACCCAAAAAAAAAAAAAAACACTGGATGAAAAATATTAAATGAGGCTTAAAATAACAGGCCTGCCTATCGGTATGCATTGGTCAACAACTAACAGGTAAGAATGCCTAGTAGTAGTAAGTCTAGATGACTGGACTTGTTATAATCTCAAAGTTTTGCCAGTTATCCAAGGAGCTTCATGTAAACTGATGGCGAAACATCTTCTGGATTTATAATCTTGTCACTTAGACTTACTATTACTAGACATTCAAAATTACCTGGATGAGTGAAAACCTTACGACAACGTGCATAAAATACTCGATGAAGGAAAGAGGTAAAAAAAAAATTGGAACGGGAACGTGCCTTTACCTTCTGCATGATGCCCTTCTCGTAGTAGTAGCGCAGAGATCGGCTCAGCTTGTCATAGTTCATGGCAGGCCTGTTCTTCTGGATTCCCCAGCGCCTGGCCACCTACACACACACACACACACACACACACACACACTCACTGTGTGAATCCTCTACATGCAGGAAAAGGCATGTTAATACTCAAAAAGAAGCACATGAGGCAAAATGACCTCTTCCGGCTCGACGAGTTTGAACTCAAGGCCGCGGCCGGTCCAGGCAATGAAGTGGCTGTTGGATGGATCGTCCAGTAGTGTGACGAGGAACTGCCAGAGCTGCAGGGAACCCCGTCTCTGGTACGGAGGCCCCTCCCTGAACCCCACTCCTTCCTGTTTCCCCTTCCCGTCGACCCGCTCGGGCACCACGCACGCATCGTCGTAGTAAAGGTGAGGCTCTCCGTCATACATGAAAGCTGTATGTGGCGGAAACGTGACAGGCCCAGGTTAACAGATTATAGCTCTCAACAATGACTATGGTTGTGCCATGTATTAACCAAAGGCAAAAGAGCATAAAACAAGTGGTTAGACAAGAAGTGTCATTGTGATTACACTGTAAGAGAGGATATATGATATTTACCTTCACTGTTGGCCCGATAGAAGTTTGATGACTTCCCAAAGGACGACTGGCAGTTCTGTATCTCTGCAACATGCACAAATTTAATTTAGTCAGCCAGTTTGATGCAACTTGTGGGAAAAATAAAAATCAACCAAA
Organism: Olivaichthys viedmensis; assembly: GCA_028565825.1. NCBI lineage: Eukaryota > Metazoa > Chordata > Actinopteri > Siluriformes > Diplomystidae > Olivaichthys > Olivaichthys viedmensis. The sequence continues at coordinate 1,357,611 of JAOUQW010000011.1, read as the reverse complement.
ATTAAAGGCAAATGCTGATTAAAGCGAGCACTGGAGCACTCTGCTTTCCAGTAAGTAATGTCGCCACAACACAGTGAATCATGCCTGAATCATAGTCTTTTTTTACACACACACACACACACACGTACACACACACACACGTACACACACACACGTACGAGCTAGTCGGAGGTAGGAGGATTTTTCTATTACATCAAACACTTCACCATTACAGAGCACGTGGAGGTGACCTACGGAAATGTGTGCCTTTGACGTAATCACAGCTGACAAGTCAATTTGTATTTGTACTGTAGAATACACATTGTTGTATTCTACCTAACATAGTGGTCACAGTGGCTTGCAAGCATGCAATGCTCACCAGAGTCGATGCTAAAGTCTCTGGGCTCCTGTTTGATTGACATCTGGTGGAACGAGGGGACACGAGAGGCTGCCATGCTAGGAACACCCTGTTCGGGGTATCGGGGGTCGACCAGCTCTTGCTTAAACCCCCGTGGAGGAAGCGGGATCACTGGCTCAGACATTTGGCGGTGGTATTGTGGCCGATTGTCCCGTGGGAAGGGGTTGGTGGTCTGTGGTGGGTATGGCGTCCCAGAGCGGGCACCGGGCTGTGGGAAGGGCAGACATGGCTCCGAGAGCTGCCTGTGGAATCTAGAGACATGAAGAGGACAAGAGAGAAACAGTGAAAAAGAGGGACAGACAAGAGAATGCACGCCAGGACTTCAAACACACCCAAGACTTAACCCTTAGGGTAAACATAGCTTCTCCTTCAAGGTCAATGTAGAATCATTAAGAGGTTAATACCCAAAGACTGAGCAAGAGCTGATTAGAGCACTGACTAACTGCTCAGGAAGAAGACACAGATTAGCAGATGACATTGGCCAACTGACATAAATAAGCATCAATTTGCATATTCAAATATTTTAATTTTATATGAGGATTCTTCAAACAGATGGAAAAAAATCTAAACTTTAAATACTACACTCATGAATATTATTTGTATTGAAGTATTATTTTTTTTCAACTGAGCAAATTGTTTGATAAATGATGAAATAAAATAAAGTCCACTTAGCAGCAGACTCAGACTTTTATACCAGACTACATGTGGTTTCTAACCATTATCCTGAAGTACCCTGGTCTAATACACCTGATCCTACTAATTAGCAGCTAATTTGGTTTGACGGTGGGTGTGTTTGGGCAGTGAAAACACTCAAATGTGCAGGGCAGGGGTACTCCAGAACCAGGATTGTTTCCCAAACCCCCTACACTGCTCCAAGTAGTAATGGGCAGTGTTTTCCAAACCAGTCCTTGGGCCTGCCAAACAGTATTTTCTCAGGTCCTAACACATTTGTACCAGGTATTCAGCATTATTGATTACTTGGTTTAGGCATGTGGCGTCAGGAGCTGGGTGAGACTGGGAGTCTCAGAGAACCGGTTTAAGAAACACTTATATAGGGAAAGCCTACCTGTGGTCTACATTGTAGGAGGCATCTGGGTGACTGACGGGTGGGCGGGGCACGGCAAAAGGCGGGCTATGTCGATGAACTGTGGTCTGTATTCTCTGGTGGGTGTGGCCAGCTACAGCTGGCAGCCCCTGCCTTTGAATATGGACTGGCGGCGTGACTCTTTTCTGCAGGAGGTGTGTCCCTGCATTGTGGGCGGAGTTGCAAGGTGAGACAGGGGTAGGGCTCGAAGTCAGTGGCTTACTGAATCCAAATGGCTTCCTGTCATAGGCACTGATGAGATAGTAGAATTGGGGAATTCATCAATAATCAATTACGTACATACAGCAATGCTTCAATGTAATAACAATTGCAATAGGATTTAAAAAATCACCAGTTATTTGGATAAGTGAAGCAAAGACACACACCTGTAGTTGTAAAGGCACTTATCTCCGTATGGCGAGAGTCTCTGTTCTTGTCCACACGGGGAGAATTCTCTGCTCGGACTGACTTCCCGCTTCACTTTGGTTTGAGGAGGGCCATGGAACATCACTGCAAAGGGGAAAAGAGTTTGTTTGTTTTTTACACACAAATGATTGACACAAACATTACTAGTTCAGATAACCAACCCAAAGCATGAATGATGCCCAGCTACAGGTTGTGTGGTTCATGGAGTTTATGTTGTCTGATCGTGTTTTTTTGGTTTTGCAATGTGATTAACAAGAACTATTGTTTATTTATCCATAAAAAATGTCATGGGACCTATAGACTAATGCCCGATCCCAAGGGAAACAGGGTCTTTATTGCCCAGGCATGCTGAAAGAGCGGTCTGTGAAACTAACCGGCCCTCTGCCAAAGCTGTAGCACTGCATCAACCTAACACACACAACTATGCAAACATATACATGTTCATATACTCACCAGACACACACAGTCACATTAACACTATAGAACACACAGTCACACTTCAAAATCCAAATGGGAGGAAAAAAAAACCTAACAAGGGAAACAGAAAGACTAGTGTTCAGCACATAATGAAGTAAGTGTGTGTGTGTGTGTGTATCCTGACCCATTAAAATGTCACTGTGCTGAAGGCTGCAGTAATTTACGGCACTGCAGTAGGATGTTGGGCCCCTGCACAACACCACCCTTGAGCACACACACTTTTTCAATCCAGAACTATAAAACACGAATCAGAGTGTACTGGGGTCCGCTTCGTTGTTTTTTTTAACTTTGTGCAAAATGACCAAAAGCAAATGAAGCATCAACTGGAGAGTAGAGTTGGTGCAGCATGTCATGGATAACTTTAACAAAGTCTCATTCTATTTAGAAGAAAAACGCTACCGTACAGGTGCATTTTTGTTTCCCAAAAGGTACAAACAATGTAAGTGTATCCACAAAAGGTACAACAATTATGTACCTTAATGATGTTCCTCTACAACCATAACACGCGTTTCTACCTTAAAACCCGAGCTTAGTACCTTTTCTCTGAGATTTTAAAATATGTGCAAACGGCTATCAAAAATATCCAGTCTGACCAATAACATTATCTGGCAATATCACAAGAGTACACAATGGCTGGGTCAATAATCTATTAAGAGTGGAGTTTCTTTTCTCTACAGACTGACATTAATAATTGATGAATCACATGCAGAGAAGCAACTACTGGCAGTCCTACAACCCATCCCATACCCTATTCTAGGATCAGATACTCACAGTTGTCTTGGAAATCTGGAACAAACTGTTCATCATCAGGTACTTGGGCTGGAGAGAAGAAAATAAAGGGCATGTTCAGTCTGGTTCTGCAGAAGTGTATGCGCTTTACAATACAAAAATGAAATATTAAATATACATTTACGTGCTCATTTAACATGTGGAATTTGTTTTAGTCAGCTTTAAACTCAACGCAAGGTTATTATAATGTACTAAAAATATGGAGTTGACAGTGATTGGTTCCAGGTCAGGCATGGGCCAGTACCAGACCCTCTGCCAATTACATGGTCAATGAAATAAAGTGCACTATTAGGAGCCTTACCTTCAGCTATCCATATTTCCTGCAGCTGACTCAGGTCCTGAAAGAGATCTGTAAAGGATACGGGTTAAATCAGGATTAGGCATGAGGCCTAGGACTTGGTGCAGCTTTGTTCAAATTGTATTGTACTAGAAGGTCACAGTCATGTGGGTAGAGTGACGTTAGTTAGTTACCTTCAGTGTCCTGAGCAAGCTCGCTGTCCACAAACTTCCTCTTCCTGTCACTCAATGGCCTGCATGGTGGCGCCTCGGCATGACATTTCTACAAATGCAGATGGTCATGATTAAAAAACAGTCAGCACTCATAACTCAAACTATTCCAGCTGCATATGATAAAAGGTGGGTAATCTGCACTTACGCTGGGTGGCACCACGAAAGGGACCTGCTGATCGTAAAAGCCGTCCATGCTGTGGGTTCAACAGCGCGGCTGAAGAAATGAAGTGAGGGAGGGAGGGAGGGATGGATGGAGGGAGAAGTGTCCTCTCTCTCACGGGGGGAGATCTCCTGATTTAGGAAAAGCCGAGAAAAGTGGCACTTAGAGAAGGATGAGAACACGGGCAGCTGTCAGCAATCGTCCTAGGCCATGACAGGACCAGGCCAACTGTCCCTTTGATCAGTAGCACATCCCACTAGTTTGCCTGTTTGCACAACTCTTCTAACTTCAGATGAAAAACAGAGACACTCCCCCCCCATCCCTCTCTTACACACTACACCATTTAAGCCTCACGGTACAGACAAGGACTTAACATAAATCAGCCAGAACCATCTAGCCTATTTCCCAAGGGAATGGTGAGCCACTCACAATGGATCCAAACTGGAAAGAAATTAGGAAGTCAACCGATGAACATTCAAACAGTTAGACGGCTGGGCTTTGTTTGTGTACATAATGCGGGCGCATTTGATCACCCTTGTCCTAACACATGAAGAACAAGCTCATCTCGTTGGAATAAAGGGAAGAGAAGCGCGGGTGCGTGCGTGCGTTTTTCCTGACGCAAGTAGCGGCATGAGCAGTTATAGCCTGGCCGCTAGAAGACATTGCAGTCTTGGCAAGCTGCGCATTAAAATCGGACGCAATTAAAACCCACCATCATGTCACGTTATTGCTTCCTCTAGATTACGACACGGGCGTGAGCGTGTGTGTGTGTGTGTGTGTGCGCGCGCTCCGCCCAGACGGCGGCGAGCTCCGCCCAGACGACGGCGAGCTCCGCCCACTAATAATAATCCGTGTAT
>JAOUQW010000011.1:1334376-1349665 GCA_028565825.1 Olivaichthys viedmensis | reverse complement strand
CCATTTACACTGGTATTACACCACACTATACTGCCCCCTGCTGTTTACACTGGTATTACACCACACTATACTGTCCACCGAGGTTTACGCTGGTATTACACCACACTATACTGCCCCCCTGCCGTTTATGCTGGTATTACACCACACTATACTGTCCCAACACCGTTTACATGGTATTACACCACTTTATACTGCCCCCTTGCCGTTTACGCTGGTATTACACCACACTATACTGTCCCCTGCTGTTTACACTGGTATTACACTACACGCATGTGTGTTTTGGGATGTGCACAATCGACCTGCCAAATGAAAGCAGGATACGTACAGCAGCCATCTTGCGTACACGTACGTCTAGCTAACAGCAAATAGAACCCCGGCCTAACAGTACCTCTCTCTCTGTCCCACGCTCAGGAGGAAAGAGTGCTGTCAGGTTTTCCACTGATAACACAGTGTTTGTTCCTGTTTTATTCCTCTTTTGTTTCAATGTGTGTGTGTGTGTGTGTGTGTGTGTGTGTGTGCAAGAGAATGTCCACATGCTCCACTCCTCTGGCTTTATCTCAATCTGATAACAGGAAGTGTGCACTATTAATGTAAGAATGACAAATCAGTTTGGTGAGGGCTACGCATGAACGATTTATTCATTCTTAATGATTCTGAATCGGGTGAATCAAAGAATTTTTCCATTAACACATTAAAACTGACATCGTCTGAGTTTCATTTAACGAGTAGACTTCACCTGCACCTGCAAACACTCCCAAATCAAACCTATGTGTAGTACTATGTATTAGTACCTATGTATTCTTTGAACTGAATCAAACCCTCGGGAAGCTCTTCAACATCGATGCCAGTCCCGAAACCACTGAATCTGTTAGCACCTTTTTTGTAAACATTTCACCAAAAACACGTTTTTGTTTAGTACAGTGAGGTTTAATTTAACTAACCAGAAAAGGCAAAGTTGCTTTCTTTATTGTCTTTTTCCCCACGTTGTACTGATTTGCTCAGTAGACAACAGACTGGCGTGGGTTACGGAAAGTTTGCGAATGTGTAAGTGTGTGTTATTGTAGGGGTGTTTCTGGGCATTGCTGTTTGTGGTGAATCATATAAATCAAAACTCACAAAGTTGTTAAACTGGGGGCTATAAGCTTCCATTACTTGTTAGCTACATTAGCCTTGTAGCTTCAGTGCAAAACTAAAAAAGCAAACTTCATACACCGAACACATCTCAGCTTATCGACTGCATCTGGAATAAAGGGACATTGAGGACATTTGATTATTTTGTTTTACCATACTGTTCGTTTAAACAGGTACTTCGAAGTAATTGAATCACTAAAGAGAGTCATAAAGTCTTTATCTTGATCAAATAACAGGAAGTTCACCTGTAAAGCCAGAGAGGGAAAGAAATATCAGCATATTAAGCGAATGAGGCAGTAATCGTTCTGTAACTGAATCAGCATGTGAATGCATCATGTCTAATCGAATAAACGCAGTGCATGAGTTCAGGAAATCAGATTAGATCAGGATGCTGAGCAGATGCAGTTAGTTAATACAAAATAAAACAGATTACATGCAAACGCCTTTCTTTAATAGATTACCTAAAGAATTTAAGAGAAAGTGGAACCACGTATGTCGTATTTTACTCCATAGCAACGCAGTAAACTGTGTACAATCCTGACTTCACATTACTGCTCATTACATGCCACATTTTATTTCTGTGCACCAACAGCGCAGCCCTCAAACCGCAGAAATGACACACTGAACCACTTACATCTACTTTTTCACATCCACCCTCCAAACCAACAGCCTTTATGAGCCGAATGAGTGTGTAAAAGTCAAACCTCACACAAAAATGTGAGCAAACACACACACAAAGATTCTCGCTGAAGTGTTGTCCATTCTTGCCAAACCCTGGATTCCTCCTGCTTTTTACTCCAGTTTACGGCCATTTTCACCCTCTGTCCCTCTTTTTATTCGTCCTCAACATCAACATCTCACTTGTTTTTGGTTTTTATTTTAAAAAAATATATTGGGTAAAGCTTTTTAGCTTTAAGATTAAGCTGTAGTCTTTTTAAAAATGGTTAAGATGCTTAGGTTTAATCTAAATGTTGTCTTTATTTTTGGGTTAAGCCAAAGGTTTTTTAGTTCTTGAAAAAAAAAATAGGTGTTGAGCTGTAGGCTTTTAAACTAGAGGATAAGCTAAATGTTTATGTTCAGGCTAAACTGAAAATAAAGGCCTTTTAGCTTGCGGTCAGGCTAAAGGCTAAATGCTAAAGGCCTTGACTGTTAAGCTTCTGTTAAGGACTGTTAAGGACAGGAAGGGTAAAAAAACTGAAATGCAGGCGTCATGCTAACAGTTCGTACATGAACGCTTGGTGAACCGAGTCGCCCATAACCTGCCCAAACTTCTGTAATATTCATAAACTTTTCCATGTGGCGTAATTTTTCCTGCATGATTTTACAAGCAGCTGGGAGACACGGGTCTGTCTTTCCTCTTCAGCGTCTGTTATTCATGTGCTGGCTGGTGTTGATAAACTAGAGAGACTCATAAAGGAGCACAAATCAGACATTAGCTAAGAGAGTTTAACCCCATGTAGTGTGCACTAGTTAGCTGGAACGTGTCTCATCACCCCAGGCGTCTGTTTAGATTTTATCACAGTAGAGTTGTAAAGACATTTTTAAATAAAAAGTGATGAACACTTAGCATTAAATACTCGTTTTAATGACACAAAATAATAGTTAAGCTAGCCAGCTATCCAAACACATTAGTTAGCTAAGCTAAAGTTAAAGTTACCTTTCTAGCAGTAGCCATCTAACATTAAATTGCTAGCTAAGTTCACTAACAGGCTAGTTTTATTGTGTAATTAAATAAGTACTTTATGCTAATCAGTAGCCTACATTATGGGAGGGGCCTATTTGTGCCACTCAATAAACAATTCAACAATAGATCAATCAGCAGACAAATCATTTATAAATGAACCAAAGGAACATCAATGGATAAAAATCCAATCAACAATTTTATAATAAAATAATTCTCAACAATTGCTTAATTAAATAATTCATGAAAATAAACGTAAGTAAATTAATTCATAAAATAATATTTAATTAAGGATTAAATATTGATTAATAAAAAATGTAAAATATTGGAAACCTTTTTTGTTATAAAAGTGATAGGTAATTGCATTTTTAATTTGTCATTTATCTATCTTTCTATATTATCAATTTGTCTACTTTGGCAGGAAGCAGGGCCTGAACTGCAGCCAATCATGTCAAAGATTGTTAAAGAAAAGCTGTCATTGGTCAGGGCCAGTGCTCAAAATGACTCATGTTAAGGGTGGGTCCCCAAATTAGAGTCGAAATTTGTGAGTCTTTCTACTGACCCAAGTAATTTGAGTTCATTCAGCTAAAAGATTCATTCACTGATTTGTTCACTGAATCGTCCACTGATTCATTCAGTTGCACTTCTGGTTTGCCCAAATTAATGTGCAGTGACTAGCTAAGACTAACGTTTTGATAAGCTACTGATTTGTTAAAACAGAAAGCAAACAGCTTGTGCGATGTAAAAATAGCTAATAATAATTTATATTATGTGTTATTAATAACATCCTGGTCTTGTTTAGTGTGTGAGTCAGTCAATTGGGTCATTTAGTTGATTAAGATTCGACGTTCTTGTTCAGTGATTACTTTGTTCAGCCTGCGGGATGTCAGAGTTGGATGTAGACGTTGAGTCAGTTCTCCTCGCCAATTACAGGCTCCTTTGATAAATACAGCCCACCCCATAATGCTGTTTGCTCATGCTGGAGTCAGTCAGTCTCGGGCCCACTGGGTGCAAGTGCAAAGCAACTGAACCAAAGGAAGGAATCAGTCCATGGCAGTGACCGCTGTCAACTTGTTAGTGACTCCTTCAAAAAAGACCAAATTGTTCGTGAATGTAACATATCTATCCAAAATGTAGTAGTGTGTGTTTCTGCTCTAAGTGTGAAAGCTTAACCCTGATTTTATGGCTTGTTGATCAGGACACTTGGGTTGTACACAATTGCGAATGGTTATTGTGTTAAATTTGTGAAATAAAGAATGTTGTGTGTCGTGGTTGCATCATGGCCAGACGGCGCAACCCCTCGCCTCCTGCATGAGATATCTGGGAGAAACGGTGAGATGTCTGAGTTCTGCATGAGCTAATCAAACAACATCTGGAGTTCAGTGTGGGTGAAGATAACGCCAAGAAAACACACATACACACACACACACACACACACACACACACACACACACATATAGTGATATCAAACATGCATGTTCTGCATTGTTATATGTCTCTCTCTCTGTCTTTTTCTCTCGCTCGTTCTCACTCTCTGTCTTTCTCTCTCTCTCACTTTCTCTCTCTCGCTCTTTCTCTCTCTCTGTCTTTCTCTGTCTGTCTGTCTCTCTCTCCTTCTTCTGTCTATTTCTGTCCTTCACTCTCTATCTGCAGGCCTGTAACTGGGTGTGGTGCTACTCTGTTCCATTCTGTTCCGTTCTGTTTCTTGTGGCAATGACATCATCCACTTAAAATGTTACCTTCACAAAAACCACACACACACATATATGCATGCCAGTAGTCTGTGTGTGTGTGTGTGTGTGTGTGTGTGTGTGATATCCTTGCCATGCACACATGAAGGTTTCCAACATGTGTAACCCAAAACTGCAGGAACAGACTCAGTACTGCCAGACAGCTGGGAAAACACTGAGCGTGTGTGTGTGTGTGTGTGTGTGTGAGTGTGCAGCACCACGTTGGCATGATCTCCTCTCTAAAGAATGAAAGGAAAGCATGAGAACAGGAAGCCAGAAAAACCGAGAACAGGAGGCGAGACTGAGCACTCGGACACAAGACCAGGACGATACATCAGTGTGATATCGCTGTACTACGATACTGAAGTTATAGCGATACTGAAGTTATAGAGATACTGAAGTTATAGAGATACTAGCGATATCACACTGATGTATCGTCCTGGTAAATTATTGTATAATAAGATAAGATTGTGTCCTATTATTTGTCCTGAGAAACAGGGTGCTCAAGGAAGCACTATTGTGGATCTTTTCTTCCCACTGCCATCAGACTCCACAATATCTCCTCCCAGCACCCTGTTTCTCAGGACAAATAATAGGACACAATCTTATCTTATTATACAATAATTTACCCACATACAAATATCATCCAATGTTTTTGCTTAATTTTGCACCCCTTAATGTTTTGCACACTTGAATGTTCCTTCACACAAAACCCAAAACCTCATCACACACACACTGAAGGTGAATGTTTCAGTCGATGTTGTGATTTTGTGTCTCTGCACTGATGTCTTTGCACTGTGTGTATGTGTAAATATGTGTAATGAGGTGTATTTAATGTCTTGTGCTTTTATTCTGCATATTTCATGTCTTGTATTTTGTTTGACTACTGTAGTGCCCAGATTTCCCCTTGGGGATCCCATCCATCCATCCATCCATCCATCCGGTTATGAAGCAGTAGTTATGGGTTCAAAATCCAAATGTCACTGTCACATCATAAAGGCAGCAGCTATCTTTCAGTGAATGAATACAAACCTAATGTGAGATCTCTCAACATTTAAGGCAGTCAGAGCACATCTTGTAATGTTGAACTGCAATTCTAATCTTAATATCCTCAACTGGTGAAACAAATGTTAATATCTGCTGTTTCTCAAAGTGTTAATAGAGAAAGTATATGTGTGACTTTCACTTTCCCATGTCTCTTACTGTACGTTAATTAATCTACAAACTACCTTTAGAGTGAATCATCCTGCAACACGGCCTGAATCATTTTCAGACTTCCACGGTGTTCATGTACGAGGTCAAAACTGCTCAAGGTTTCTCCTTATTCGCAATCATTTCCCATAGTGTTATTGCCCTTTCATTTGGCAGTTAACATGATTGACACGATTAAGCATTACTAATAGTGCCTGTATCCAGCTTAATTCACTTACTTTTCTATATGTCTGGGTGCCTTCAACAACATGGTTCAATTCTCATGCATCTGCTGTCATTCACTGCAGCTCTGGATAACACCTCACCCACACATCCTCTTTCTTCTACAACCTGAATGGCTCTGGTAGCCATGGATACACCTGAGAGAGAGACAGAGAGAGAGAGTCTGACTAATAACTAAGCTGACTAATACCATTAGCCTTCAGCTTCTTTTGAGCCACTTATAACATAAGTGATAAACACTTTGTGGTTTGACTTCAAAATAGTGTCCCCACTATTCCTTAAACATGCCTTTAAAAAAACAGAAAGCAGGAGCTTCCATATGCTAGCATGTCCTAGCTTGTCATGTTATGGTAGACTTTCTACATAGTCACTGCTCTTGTTGGCTTGACATAATCATTATAATGTCTGCAGCTACTTATAAATATGGCTGTAATGATAATGATATTCCTTCAAATTTATGTGACAGGTTATGTTATAAAGCTGAATTCTTTTGTAAGTGAATTCATTTCAAGTTCAGTTCAGCAGATTTAGGTGATAGACTAAAAATAATTATACAGCTCATAACAGAGCCTCAATACGATTTTTTCAGAAAATTCTCCAAATAAGTCATTTCTTTCCCTTCTTCTAAATTGGTGCAATTGGCCCTAATTTTGCTTCAAGGTCAACCCCAAATTTCTTTAACCAATTGGTGAAGTGCAATAAGCAATACGCCTATAACCTGTACAAATATATGCTTCTAGTAGCATACCTTTGACATTTAGAAATGGTTTGCCTGTGACAATGCTGCTGTTAAAAATACTAAAAAATAAATATCCAGCTTTGAATTGCAGTAATTGGTTGAGGAACTTGAAGTGCTGTGGATTGAGTGCTGCTCAGTGGGAGAGTGAGTGGTTGAACCTTGTGGGAGAAAAATTGACAAAAATAACTTTAAAAAAATGGCACGTTCGGACAACCTACTGCCAGCGTTCGAGGTAGTACTGTTTCATATTGCTGTCACTGCTGTTTCTGTTTTGGAAGAACGTTAAAAAAACGGAGCTTGAATTTAATTATATATACAGAATGAGGCCCGGGAAATAGATGGTCCACAGAGTCTCAGTGATTATATTCAGGAACAGTATTGCTGAAGGCAGTCTCCTCACACCTTCCCATTGTCATTCCTCTATTTGAGGCCATTTATGCTGATCCCAACGTGCTGGGGCCCTAACCTGTTGGCTTTGACACATGGTGATGAGACAGGGGAGGGCATTGTGTTGTAAGAGGTGAGAGATCATTCTCCAGCCCCAAGGCCTGGTGGGAACTCAAATGGACTTCAGCTGTGGGGGATACTTTGGTAGTTAGAAGGGAGGGCTGGCTGGTGTTGGAGCCATCAGTCCCCTCCTCCATGCCCAACCAATGCTGATTGAGAAAGCAAAAGCTCAAAAGTATTTGCCAGACCGATGCCTATGGGCCTTGGTATGTCTATACGCTGTGACCAAGAGAAGAAGCAACTTGGGCATAAGAGAGAGGTGAAGCAACACACACGTAGGCACACACCTAAATCTACACACCTAGTCTTTGTGGTAGCGAATACATTAATATTCAGATAAGGTAATCTGAATGCAAAGTAGGCATAAATAAATAATCACTATCATGGTTCACATTCTCCTCCAGCCAGATTTTAACAGAAAAAATCAGTAGTTACCTGACAATGGTGTTTGTACAGCCTCTCCTGTGTTACAGCAATGACCTTTGACAACAGAAGCATTGGGCTAGTAAATCAGAAGGGTCTAATGAGATTAAACAAATAACATGATTTTTTAATTATTTGTAGAGAATCTGACACGCAAATGCTGATTAGCATCCCACCCACATATGGGGCTTTTTCTTGAGTCTCCTGCCACACTAGACCAAATTTTACAACAAGCCACTAGTTCTCCAATGACGCAGGGCTATTTTTAATGTTTTATTTTTATTTTATTATTAATTTTTTTCCAACTTCAAGTTTCAAGTGAGGAAAATAAACAAGGTCCTCTCAAAATGCCACTGTGTCACTGCATCAGTGCTATGCAGTACGCACAAAATTAGAATGCAGCCTCTGATGATGACGAGGGAGAGGAGAAGAAGGGGAGGACCAAAAATGGGAAAGAAAGACGCAATGGAAGAATACAGAAGTGACCTGTGGCTTTGGTGTAGTGTGACCTTTTGGACAGTGGTAAGAAGTTGCCATGAAGTGACGTTACTGTCACCTCTAATGGAGAATGCCACTGATTGGCTGGCTTGGAATGGCAGAACAAATAGACGTTACTCATCTCTCACGTTTCTTATAGCACTCACGTAAGCACGCAATCATTAATCAAGTAAGTCATTAATGGGTTATATAGTAACAAACAGCTGATTGCTACTGGATTTACAGCTCAAGATTCTAGTCTCAAACAAAGTCTGGAGCTGTAGGATAAATCTCTATTTTAAGCAAGCCATAGAAAATAGGTTAATTTTCGCAAGGATGGTGAGTTTATCCTTGTTTTATAAGCAGACTAAAACAGGTACTCTACTTTTATTTGCTAAATACTTAGAGGCTGTCACTAAACAAAATGACGGAAAAGAACCTGACTTCATTCAGAATGTAAATTTTCTCTAACCTTCAAACTGTGCCAACTATAAAATAAAACTGTATGCAGACTATTCATTCTGTCAATGGCAAGAGATAAAGATAACTTCCTCTATGAGTGAAGGTAAGAGAGAGTGATCGACTTGATAGTGCTGTAACTGTCACGTTTATGGCTTTATGGTCAGTGAATCGGATGCTTTTCTGCACAAATCTGTGAACGTGGCAATTTTATGTCCAAACATCCGAGTGTTCCCATTTTATGATCTTTATGGGACAAAATATAATTTAACTGAATCTTAAGAGCTGTTTTATGGTCTTTAGTGAACTGCAACTGAACAAGTCACACTGACTTTTGGTATAGTGATGATTAGTTGTTCAGATGCTGATTCTGCATCTGTTCTGTCTGAGTGAATTTTCTCCATGTGGTTTATTCAGGGTCCCTTAAACTTTTTTGGGGCCGTTTAATTTGCCCCAAGCAAAGATAAAAAAAAAATCAAAATGACACGATGTAACGTGTCTGTAAAAGTGTCTGCCAATTGAATACATTTTAATAATCTGTAGGTGGTATTTGCAGTTTTAAACTTAAACAGCCTACATGTATGGACCTGGTGTACTAGAGTTACAGACAGCCAATATATGCAGTGTTTCCATGCAATTCTTATTACAGATCAACAGAAAAATACCACATATCTCACCTAATCTTTGATCTGTTTCCTACATTTATTTAGAAAGAGGGCAAAATAATCAATGTGAGAGATAAGAAAGTATGTGTAAAAGAAAATGAGAATAAACCAATCCTTGTACCCACAGTTCACTGAAAAAGGGAAACTGCCCAGGAGTGTGTCAGGTTGCTAGCCAGGTTGCTTTTCTCACCCATGATGCACTGGCAGAAGTCACTGAGTGCATCCTGACGTGTGACCATCTGTTCTTGTGCTAGCATACTGCCATTTCACATCAGTCCATATAAGCTTATACTGCAGCCAACTTTCATTTATTATTTAACAGCTTTTGTGCAATAGTGTTATAATCCAAAGTCTTAGCCCTCTCAATCTGTTATTCAGGATCGCTTCAATCTGACTGTCTTTTATGAGCTTTAAACTATTAAAAATACATCCACCCATGCCGCTAACAGTGTTAACAATAACGGGAGTCGAGATAAATAGCAAGACAGAAAAGTTAGATAGAGAGACAGACAGATGGAGGGACAGACAGACAGACAGACAGACAGATAGATAGATAGATAGATATTTTGCAGTGAGACTTGTGACTGTCTGCCAAGAAAGATTTTATAATTTTTCAAATTGTGGCAGTTTTTCAAATGACCTTTTTGGCTTGTAAATATTTGTTCAATGGCCAACTTCATAGTGTCCCTTCACTCTTAAAACCAAAACTATGTACAACTACTGCTCGAGCAGTTTAACACAAATACTCCCCCACACGACCCTTTCTCTTTCTCTCCCCATGTGTGGGTATCCACAGAGTTACCCAGGATAAGACTGAATTATACATTGTTTTAGCTTACATTAGATCAAAGTATTAGTTATAGAAAGCACCAAGATGCTCATTTGTAACATAAAGTACTGATGCCAACACTCCAGTGATCTCATTGTTTTCATGTTGTGTGTAGGCCATAGATCATTCCCCATGAGAGCTCTTATCATTTTATTGAAGGAGACGAAATAACATGTTGCTTGGCAAAGTAGTGATTTGTTCTAGTTCCTTAACGTCCTTTTAAAAACGTGCATTATAAAGACTGCATTTCTAGAAAGTGAGGTAAACTTTACATTTGAGAAGTTGACATTTACATTTGAGAAGATGACCAACAAGCGATAGATACTCAAATATATCAGGAATTACGCAATCAGTTTTCCAAAGATCAGGATATCAATTGAATGAATTTTTGATAGTACTGACAGAAACTCCCTCACATTGATTACTACATTAACAGCTGTGACACCTCTGAGTCCTGATGCGATTGTGATATTAGTGACTGAAGGTTAATTAGATAAACACAGATAGAAAACAGTGCCTCATTATTTCCCACACAATGGCTGTATAATCTCAAAGTTACGTATCGAATGGTTTTCCAGTTAAATCACAGAGGGTTTGGTTGCATTATCTAGAAATCTAATGATGCTCATATGAAAGAAGAAGAAAAAAAATCCACACAACCTTTTTTCATTTGTGTTCTGTTTCCCATGTCAGAGACAGAACAGAGCCTGTTCCAATGCCCACATCTTAAAAGCGTCATCCACTACAAAGTGCCTTTAATCTAGGAATGAGTAGAGAGGTAGGGATATGAGGAGGGGGGAACAGGAGGCTAGATGGGAATAGGGAGAGACACTCGGTTCATCAGAAAAGGCCAGCTGCTCTTGAGAAGATGTTGATGTAGAAGATTACTGCCCTCTGCTACGTTCATTGAGCATTGTTTGATTGGAGTATAACCAAAAAATTCCATTCACACTCACTCAAGAGTTACTTCCACTATATTTCCACTACAGTTTTTAACACACCCCTCTTGTCTTTGCCTTGCCACTGCCCCTTAGGTGAATCCTTGTTGCCAAAGTACTGGATTTTTCAGTACTTAATCAGCTCAAATGAAGTTTGTTAGATGACTGTTGACTTTAGGAGCAGAACTTTCCAAGAAGGCATTGCAATTTCCTTTTCAAAACATTAAAAAAAACAAAAAAAAAACTGGTGCTGTTATAAGTGTCAACATTAATCCTATTACTCCTTTTATAAATAACAGGCAAAATAACTGCATTGTTTAGTTCTGATAGATAATTAGCATGCTAGCTTTTTTGCAAGCCAGCTAGTCAGCAAACTAGTTAGCAATCTGCTGTGACTCTGTAGGCTACATAGTTGAAACGAAATAGACTGCACAAATCATCAAGGAAATTCAACAGTATTGTTTGTGCTGTCAAAAAAAGGTACATGTTGAGTGGAAAAATTCCTTCCCTGCTACACACTCCTACCTTTGTGTTGCAAGTGGCCACTCGGGACGTAATTGACGCACACTTCCGATTTGAGGGAATGTTGAAAAGTCTAGCGCTGTCGCTCCTTATTTACCATAAGTGGATAAATTATATTCCCTCGATAGTGCACTATATTATTACCCATAGTGCACTGTAAATTGATCCAGTTTACAACCGATGTACTTCCGCCACAAATAACACAACGCATAGCGATCTCTTTTAGCTCGAAATGTACTTGAGCGAATTAAAATGTTGTTTAACGAACACTAAAGCCAACAGGTACTTGTTAGTAGTGTATTTAATAAATTCGAAAATCGATTTTAATACTTATGTATTTTTGTGGTTTCAGTTCACCAGGTCATTTGTAATGTTTCAGTTCACCAGGTCACCACTATGCTGCCCAATATAGTAAACATAAATCAAATGTACATTTTAATCCCAAATAATGGAATACTGCAACAAGTAATGTAGGCTTATGGTCACCTGCAAATTAAAACAAAGTCATTTAGTACTCAACATTCGAGTTAGGTGAAAGAATTGTGCAAATATTCTTTTAGCCCAAAGCACAAAGAATTCACTTTTTTTCCCCTTTAAGTGAAAGCATAGTTTGAGTGACATCCAGTGGTAAAATCAAGGAATACATAGGCTAGATTTGAGATTCTGCAAACCGCTCTTCCTCTGCCCCAATAAACAACCGGACTCATTTTCAAAATGGCCATTTATTTTTTTTGATCCCGTCTTTCTTTTTTTGTAAAAGAAAACTTAAATACTGCTAGATTTGTCTTTTACACAATTATTTCCATAAAACATTTTTTCTTTTAAATCTGTTTTTATAAATTAAAATCATATATTGTGCATGCAGTTTGCATTTCCTTCATTAATTTCACAAAAAAACAAAACAAAACAAAATGATGGACACTTTTTTTCTTTTTCTTGTCGAGCTGGAGTTTAAAATGGAGCTGGAAGGGAAAAGAGCAAGATGCTGGGAAGGGATGAAGAAGTTTCCGGATGAACAGAGGAATTCTGTGTGATTGTCTCAAGCAGCAAACTCAGAGATGAATCTTCAGTTCAGTTATGGTCAAATGGGCATTGACTCTTGATCCATTTGGTTCATTCATCCTCAGTTATAGTATTAACAGAGAAGCATGCTCATAGACAACTGCATACAGAACGTACGTGTTCGATTACGTCTTGTGGTTGTAAGTTTTTTTTTTCTTCTTCTTTTAAAATCTTTTTGAAATGCACAAACTAGCATAAATCAATGAGACTTGGATATGCAGGAGAAAATTCAGGCTCTCGATTTTCAAGTTCCTTGTCATGCATGCTTATTATCCATGGTTTAGATCTGCCTTTCCTTCATGGCGCATTCAAGTAGAAGGGCAGAACTTAGCCGATGTCGGCATTAGGCCTTTAGTATTCGAGATGTGAATCCGGTCTGTCTTCCAGAGATCAGTGCATGTCATGGTGATATGATTCTTAAGAGCCTGAGACTTTGTTGAAGCATATCAAACCACAACTTAAGTCAGGAGACCAAAGTAGTGCCCACATGATCATGAGGGAGTATAATTTTTTTTTTATCTACCTGACATCCAGCACCTATGATGAAGATATGTCCCGCAAATTTAGGCCTGCTCATGCTTATTATCTGAAAAAATGGTTGAAGCCTAAAGAGCAGTGTCACCTACATGTACTGTAAACTAGCTCAGAGCAACACTACTGTTTACCAGCAAATATGGTGTGCATCTCTTGGTTAAGCAGCTATTCTAACTAGCAAATAATGGTCTATGCTGAGAGGGCCGTCAAGACCCTGGAAGCTATGAGGCAGCACTTTTACAGAAGTTACCCTCTCTTGTGCTCAATGAAAATGTGTTAAATGCGCTGAATGAATCTTAGCGTTTACTCAGCTGTATAAAAAAATCCCTCTCATCATCATTAGGTCCAGAGGCTTTGGAAGAATCTAAGATCCTGGTCTTGAAGAATTGTATCCACACTCCGTAAATATAACAAAATATCACTGGCAGTGGGTTGGTATATTATCAACATAAGCCTGACTGTACCGTCTGAGGTGCCCAGTAACATCCAGCACTGAAGGAAGTATGTGTTAAACTACCGTTCCAGTAGCAACGTTGACACACACAGACTAGATCTGTTCTGGGGGAATTTGTTTTCTTTCCAAAAAATGATTTTCTCAGCCTTTCAGGGCCATCACTTAATATATTTTAAAACATCTAGATGCTTTTTGGCTGGGAAAACCGGGCCTTTAGTAACAGAACACACATACAAACAAAGAAATAAACAACAAAACGCATGAATAGTGGAGTGTTGGAGGTCTGGACGGTTCCTCTTCTCTTAACACACATCTCAACAAGTCACTCATATGCAGATGAAGATGCAGGTTGGAGGACTGGGTTTCAGGAGGAGCTTATGACGTCCGCCAAAAGAACCCAGCGACTACCAAAAGAAACGCAATGGAAAATGAGAATGAACTCAGGCGTAGAGGACAAAACCGGCTCAGAGCCGGTGGTGTGAGTCCTGGCTGTAGCTGCCTGGTGAGCTGCGGTTGCGGTGCGGTTTGTAGCTGTCCTGGTAAGGGTCCTGCTGCTCGTCCATGTAGTGGTGGTGGTCTCGGCCCTGCTGCGAGCCCGATGAGCTGCGGTTGCCGCGGCCCTTGTGAGCCCGCTCGTTGTGGTAGTTCTCGTCTGGGGTCATCAGGTTACGCCGCTCGTTGGCCGTGGAGTGGTCGCCTGTGTGGTTGGCGTGTCGCGTTTTTTGGCCCTGCTGGTTCTGAGAGAGAGGAAACTCTATCAAGACTTACTACCAGTATATACCTGTAAGCATTTAATTCTATGTGATTCAGTCATTACAGTGATATGCTGAGATTTGAGGTGCTAAACATGGATCACATGGACCAAATTTCAGTGCATTGACCCTTATGTTCTGTTCAGGTCAAAAAGACCTCTTTAAAACATTTTTGAAGAATATAAGTATAAAAACATTTTTCCAACATAAAACGTAATTTGCTTGGCACAAAGTTATTTTAATCGAAGAGTAATAAGGTAATATTAAAGTGTCAGATTCTTGCCATCTAACTAACACATGTGCACACACGTCCGCCATCAGTATCCCCCAGTATGTGAAGGGGTTTGTGTGTCTATTTCTATCAATATTGTATGTATTTCTAAGAATTAAGATGAAGATGAGATTTATTGGGCAATTCTTTAAATGTTCAAAAATTTTGCCTAGAAGAGGCATTTTTTTGTGCAAATGCCAAACCAACTCTAATCTAAACCTGAAAACAACAGCAATAACCTACAAAAGGGGCAGTGAATAATTGACCAACCAAATGGAATGGAATGGATATTAGCAAAAATGTACTGAAACATGTATTTAATGACGCACACTTTGATGATGGTCACTTACTAGTTTACAGCCAGGACTCCCTGATGCCTGATTAAAGACGGGGAGACGTGTCGAAAAATTGTTCAAAATACGATTGAACACAAAATAAAAGAATGTAGACATGACTGTGCATTCTGTTTTTAACGTATATGTAAATTAAAACTTAAGGACAGACTGCAGCGTATCATTCACTCTGCTGAGACGGTGATTGGCTGCAATCTTCCACCCCTCCAGGACCTGCACGCCTCCAGGACCCTGAGACGAGCAAGTAAGACCCCTCCCACCCTGGACACAAACTCTTTGAGACACTCCCCTCTGGCAGGAGGCTGCGGTCCATCAGGACCAAAACCTC
>JAOUQW010000011.1:1323249-1334276 GCA_028565825.1 Olivaichthys viedmensis | reverse complement strand
GAAGATTGAACTATTTGGCCACAATTCCCAGCGGCGTGTATGGAGGAAACCAGGCACTGAGCATCACCTCATTAATATCATCCCTACAGTCAAACATGGTGGTGGCAGCATCATGCTGTGAGGATGTTTTTCTGCGACAGGGACTGAGAGACTAGTCAGGATAGAGGGAAAGCTGGATGCAGAAAAATATAGAGCAATTCTGGGTGAAAATCTTTTCCAGAGTGTCCAAGATCTCAGGCTGGGGCGAAGGTTTACATTTCAACAAGACAACAACCCGAAGCATAGCACCAAGAAAACACAGGAGTGGCTTTGGGGAAACTCTGTGAAAGTCCTGGAGTGGCCCAGACAGAGTCTGGACCTGAACCCAATAGAGCATCTCTGGAGAGACCCGAAAATGGCTGTGCGCCGACGCTCCCCATCCAACCTGGCTGAGCTTGAATGATTCTGCCAAGAAGAATGGGGGAAACTTCCAAAAGAAAGCTGTGCCAAGCTTGTAGGATCATTCCCAAGAAGACTTGAGGCTGTCATTACTGCCAAAGGTGCTTTAACCAAGTACTAAGGGAAGTGAAGGGAATTCCAAAAACTTGTTTTTGCTTGGTCATTGTGGAGTATTGCGTGTAGATTGATCAGAAGAAAAAAAAAATGAGTTGAATCAATTTTGAGATGAGTCTGAAATATACCAAAATGTGCAAAACTTGAAAGGGTCTGAAAACTTTCCGTAGGCACTGTATGTTCATAAAATATCATTAGAGATAACACATAGTACAGATATACCGTTCATGATGGAGGTGTGCACAGAGCTAGTTTGATGGACTTTTTTTTTTTTTTTTGACGCAAAGTATTCAGACTTGGTTTTGTAACTCCCATTTAACTGAAGATTCTTCCCAAGGAGACACCATTAACACTCAAGCATTGTAAGGGAGAAAACTTGCATATACCCACACCAGCAAGATCTCACAAATATTCAACCCAAACCTATGTAGTTCGGCTAGGTTCTAGATAGCAACGGCAAAGCACCAAGGGTGCTGGTGCACTGCCTCAATGACCGTGTCCTTGTTTACCAAATGTTCTATATCATTACACACTATAGAGTTTTCAGTGGGTTATTCCAACTGGCCATTTTACACTTGCGTCTGTAACGTCTTTATTACCTTCGACAAGCTAATACATCACTGTTAAACAAAATACAAGAACAAAATTTGGCGAGTCATCATGAATTCACGGTCTAGCCTTACTGTGCGCCAGCCTTATAAAGCTCCAAAAAATCAAGTAACAAAACAGCTCATCTTATCGTAAATATATGTGCAGTATAAAATTGAGTGAGCGGACTGACCTATCGCGGACTACAAGCTCAATGCGCTGTTCGGCCGCTGCCTTCAGAGCCTTGTGGGCTTTGTCTGTGCTCCAGCCGGCACAGTTCTGCCCATTGATCTGCAGTACCTGGTCTCCAAAACGCAGACCGGCCAGAGCCGCGGGCGAGTTCGCCTGCACAAGCTGAATGAACACACCCTGGAGAAAAAAAAGGCTAGTTTAAAACTAGAATATATTACACAATGTTTGATAACTGACTGTCAGTTTCCTTCCAACTAGGCCTTTTTTTTTTTTTTGCGCAATTTGGAAAGACAGCTGAGGTCTAAGTGCAACGTCATGGAGCCCATTGGTCTGAACTCTCATTTCCCATTTCATTGACTAGGTTCTTCACATTCAGTCAAGGGAATTAATGTCACATTGAAACGCAATTATTACAATGGAAAAATATGAAATGCAATGCACACATTACTTTCCAATAATGTGACGTGAATTTCTCTCCATACGGTCAACTCATTTTCTAAAAACAAGATCTAGAAGGTCTGCTCAAGCACCCAACAGTCACAGTCTGGCGATTCTGGGATTTAAATCCACATACTACTGATCACTAGCTAAGAACCTTAACCGCAGAATTCCCACTGCCCCCCCCCAAGATTTGCATTCCAACCACAATAGACTTGTAGCATTAACCATTTTACCATTGCATGCTAGTCAAGATAAGCTTTCCTCACATTATCTATTTCTTTCAGCCGCAGGCCGACTTTGCGATCCTGGTCCTTGCAGAGGATGACCTCCCTCAGGCCCTGGCGAATTTCAGCTCTCCTGATGCCCACGTCGGTGCCAGTCACTGGGCGCACCATGCCCCCTACGCCTGATGGCACTGCCACCTGCTGTAGAGAGAAAGAAAGAGGACAGGTCAGAGCGAGTTACTGTTATAATGAACATGAAGAGCGCAGCCATGACACTCTGCCAAATTACTGGTTGTGTGTCGTTCTCTGCTAATCCTGGGCAGTCAGGGCCCATGATCATAATCTTATGGAAACAGGAACTGTAAGAGATTCATCAGTTTAGATGGACAGAGCCAGAGTCACGGCAGATACAAGCTTCACGCCCTCACAAACACAATCTGAGGCCCCATGCATACACACCATCCGACACGAACACCCACGTTAAATACTCTCACACACTAGTTGTACGAGTTAGTCCTGTGTTCTCCGCTTCCAAGAACACAGTACTGCAAAGCATTATGGGCTGTGGAGACGGCCTGTGAGTCATGCATTTGTACTCTGCCACCTCTACTTGCCTTACATTCTTATGCAATTAGTTAGACTGCCATTTCGGAGTGGAAAACAGTACAAGACAAAGCAAATTATATTTAACCTTATGAAGAATAAAGTACTGCTACAAGTCTGAAACATGGTACAGAGGGTGAGAGGGCTCACCGTTTTAGATTGCTGGGAATTGGTACATCACATGATTTTTCATGGCATAACAACGCGTGTACTATAGAAAATACTAGTTATATGCATTGTATCAGGCCTGTCATCCATCAATATAGTGTAATAATGTTTGATACGCTTGTTCTTTTTCCATTCTTAAAACAAATCATGGTAGAGCACAGAAGTCATTTTAGAGAGCCCAAGCATAGCTGAGGAAATAATCTGAAACAAAACATGTGAGCATGATTATGTCAAACCTAAACACAAGCTGTACAATACAGCACAATTTACTGCAAACACACACACACTTACATTATCTGCAGCTGGGATTAGTGCCAGGTTCTTCTGCACCTCATCACTGTTGAGATGGAGTCCCATGTACTCTCCTAGCTCCTCTAGGTTTGGGTACAGAGCTTGAAGAATCAGAAAGAAAGTGAGTTTCCATTATTTTGCTTACAACTGGAGACAAGTGTCTCATAAAAATAAAAAAATATGAGAAAATTATGTTGCCCCCTCACACTTCATTAAAAACTTATATTTGAGTTATAATTGGCTAATCATTGAAGATCATTATTTGTGATCGATATTTTATTGGGTTTTGTTGATCGATCAGGATACAGGTTGACATAGTAGAAAAGTAGAGAGAGTTTAAGGATTTATACGGAACTCTACAAAAGTCTACCAATATTAGTTATATTAGAAAGGCTACCTTGAGGTTGACAAACAATGCATGGACATGGACAGTGTGTTGTGTAAAAATAAAATCAACTGCACAGAGTCATACACCAGTAACAGTCACATCCTATGGAAAGGTTACTGTAATTATATACCCCCTGTGTCTAGACACCAGAAACAATTGAACATTCCAAAAAACACTTGCATACAAGTATTAAATATCACTTTTTGCTTGAGTTTGTCAAGTCTCATGACTAGAGGCATCATGTGGTCAACAAGTGATCAACAAACAAAGCTAAAATGTGAATATAATAACCCATTCAGTTAACAGTGCTTGATCTTTCTTCTGTATGTAGGCTCATGAGTGTTTACTTGCATTAACCCTTGTGTAGTCTTAACATTCTGTATACGCCCCTTGTACTGAGGGTCAAAAATGATCCCAAGACAAATCTTTATAACCTGGTGGTGTACAGCTTTCATGGAAATATAAACAATAAGGTAATGTTCTAATGTTAGGGTCACTCTAGGAAGAGTCACCAAATTTCAAGTTGAAAAAATATCACAAATATCAAATATCTGCTGTTAAACATAGTGGCGGGTCATTTTTGACACTTAAGACAACACAAGGGTTAAGTGTTTACTTCCTGGATTTGGTCTTGACATGTGGGCTGTGTTTTTTTTATGCTTCCTCCTACCCTGCCTGCCCAAGCTGAGACAGGAAAATATCTGCCTTTGCACCACTATTGCACAACATGCAGATTAAAAAAAATGAACACAAAGCAACACATGACTAAAGGCCATAATTCTTGTTGCAGACTTGGGTGGACCTTTACACTAAGCTAGTGTGTGTGAAAAACACTCACAAACCTAAAGCTAAAGCAAACCTACATATTTACTGTGAGGATTACAGTTACATTAACGCACATCTTTGAATTATTATCTCTGTACACTGCACATATTCTTTATACTTCACACTGTGAACTTTTGCACATTCCTTGGTCAATATTTTGCACATCCTGCACAATCTGTACAGCGCTTTCATTATTTCATTTCATCTTAAAAACAGATATATGGTACATATTTATTTACATTTTATATTTTTATTGTACTTCAATTTTATTAATTTTTTTACGGTACTTGCTTTTTATTTTTTTATTTTCCCTTCTATGTTTATTGTTATGCACCAACATACCAAGGAAAATTCCTTGAATGTGAAAACATACTTGGCAATAAACCTGATTCTGATTCTGATTCTCCAAGACACTCTTTAAATACTATTGGCATTGGAGGTGTGAATGCGCGATAATAAAACCAGCTTTACTGCAGTAATACTAAGTCATAATTACAAGAAACTTTCCCATTATTTTTGAGACACTAACCCTGCACTCACACTGGCACACTAATGAGTGGAGTTCCGGCCATTTTGACGCGTTGCGTCGCTGCCGGTGTGATCACAGGGTAAGTCATAACTTTCTCATGATTATGACTTAGTAAAGTCATACAATTGGATAATTTAGAAGACACATTGTAGAAATATCCAGATATCCAGCAAAAGAGACTTGTTGGAATAGGGGTAGGGAAAAATAGCATGTCTCAGACACTTCTTAAGGCAGACTGCGGTCTGCCAAAAACTAAGCTTGCCTATTCTTGCACTAATTTTACAATTTTACTGCTGGAAAATCAAAAGAGATCAGAGGGAAGAGTACAGTAGTATACTTTGTACTTTGTGAATATGCTTTTTACCTTTTCTAATAAAAAATTGTATCTACTGAATCTACTAAAAGCAAGCAACATTTCACTCAATAACTAATAATAAATGTCTCCTAACATGATAACTAAGTACCATGAACATGTACAGAGGACAAACAGAGGAGAAAGTGAAGTGAGGGCATGTTTGTGTAGGTGGATATGACCACTGACCTGCAGGCCGGTGATGGTGGACGGGTAGGGGGCGAGGGCAGAGGGGCCGAGGTTTCGGCCCAGCAGCGGGTTGAGTGGAGTGCTGCTGGAGGTGTGTGTGGCCTTCCAGTACGCTTCCAGATACTCGGCCAAGTGCTCACAGGCATCCTCCAACTGATTCTCATCCAGGATGATGTCAAACATCTCCTGCAATAGTTAGATTGTATAAGAAACATCAGTGTGGTAAAATACGTAATTGTATTAATCTCTGCTTGGATTACATTATCCGCATTTTGTGTTAGTGTGTTTGTGTTGTGTGCACACAGCAAAATCTCAGGGCAAAATAACCAGTTAAGGACATTTTTTCCACTGCACATTAAAAACAAGAACTGGCCCAAACAGGAACCAACAGAACTTACGGTTCTAGTTCTAGTCCATTTTCCACCACCTTGAGAGATGACTGGAACAATCACAGTGATGACAGTAAAAGCGACGGCATCATTATTATAGTGTGCAACGGCAGCATTGTTAAATTTAACATGGGAGAAGTGCTTCGATTAACATTGTTCTTTTGTCTAATCGGCCGTTTGGTTACCATCTTACATTAGCTGATAAAAGCTTTTCAAATCTTGATGACCAAAAGGAAATTATTTTAATTTCAACCCATATTGATGAAACAAAAATAACATTGTAAGGACATTGCAGTCGGCACCCCGTATGATAAAAAACAGAAAGTATTTCTGTTCGTTTGTCCTGCGTTTGTGCCATAAAAATCAGTGTTTGTACTGGTTTGTTTTTTGAGAAATGAAACATTTATGCAGGTTGGGAATTAAAACAGCACAAACATTAAAAATTATTATTTTTTTAACAAAAATTCTGTGTTTGTCTGTGTGTATGGTCTCGCTTGTTGTATGATGCGGTATTGATAACCAATTAGCAACAAGCAGTGCTGCTGGCCATTACCAATATTTCCTATTGGTGCTAATCTTGCGCAGGTACCAAAAACCAATCAACTAGAACCTTTGGTACTGGACCGGTGGTCGATGAAAACTGTTTCAGTTTTCTGGTGCCAATAAAACCAGTAATTTGTGCAGAGGACGTACATGATATGACGTATATACACTAGATGGCAATTAAATAGAAATTTTGCTTTTTCTTTGTGGTTTTGTGCACCTCTATGTGTATATGTCTGTGTGTGTGTGACCGAACTGACTTACCGGTGGACACTGTGCCAGTTTATCGGCTGCTACCAGCTGCACATTGAGATGTTTACTCTGAGATTTTCCTCTGGATTTAATCAGCCTCTGGAGGACCTGCAGAGCAGAGAAAGACCTTCACACACCCATGCAGTGCAGCAGAGCTCAGCCACAGTTCTCATATCACATATCTCATGTTATTTATGGTGATTCTGTTATTGTTACCGGAGTACAATGATGGCTGTCTGAAGGTACAATTTTATGCTAAATCCCATCGTTGCTTTTACAGAGCGTGTGTGAGCTGTGAGTACCTTCGGCGAGGACACTTTGACGTGAACGATGATTGGCGCTAGCGAGGTCTTCATCAGTTGAGCCGGGTGGTTAATGGCGTCTGCGTCCAGCACTACCAGCTGTAGAGAGCGCGCCAATTCGAAGATACGCTCAATCTCACTCTGCACCTCGGCTACACACAAACGCGTGCAAGAACACACACACACACACACACACACACACACACACACACACACACATACATTAGCTTTTCGAATGCAATGCTGATACACACTGACATAATCATTGCTCTCACAACTCAAAAATCCGGATACAAATTATGCATGTGTCATAAAATGTTATGACATGGTATAAAAGCTAGGGGTGTAACAGTATGAAAAATTCATGGCATGATGCAGTCCAGTACCTTGGTTTTCGGTGTATCGTAGTATCTGCTTACAACTTTTACATATTTTTACACATTTTATTAAGTGACATAATATTGCAATGACCATGCAATATTTTAAAGACAGATTTGTTAAAGGAATACTCCAGAGTTTTCCAACCTTAATCTCTATCTATCACATCTGTAGTGTATGTGCGATTACCATAAACAATCATTTCAACACATTTCCCCGTTGTTGAGCAAAAAAACCTGTTTATTCAAAACGCATTTTAGAATTTGAAGTCTAATGGCAGTTGTTGGTACACTCAAAACTGCCCCAACAACCTTCTGTTCTTTCCTCAGTACAGGAAAATGTGTTACAATTCTTGTCCGTGGTAATCGCACATACACTATAGACATGGTGCGCAGAGACTAGGTTGAAAAATGTTTGAATATTCCTTTAAGAGATTTGCTTTCAGCCAGATTTCTTACCTGGTATGTGTGTTATTTAAAAAGCTTCCAAAAATAGGCACAATCCACCGAAAAATAACCTTTTCTTGGTACCATTATTATCTTTACCGGTATAGAATAATGTTAACAGTATAACTATTTCAGATTTCCTTATCATGGTATATAACTATACCGGTATACTGTTACACCTCTACTTATGACAAATTAATGACTGTATTGAAAATGCATTAAAAGAACTAATAAACCATATTATTAAAAATGTTATTAGCAAGTTTGGCCTTTGTGTGCACCCGCTTACCGAGACTGGATCTGGTGTTGGAGCGCTCGATGATGGCTCTCTTAGTCGGGTTGTTCAGCACAGATCTCTTAGCCAGGGAGATGTCCGCAGTCACACGGGTGATGGATATCCTTTTTATAATTTTTTTAAATAAACACACACACACACACTTGGGTTTTATATTTGTCTCAAATAGGGCCATGATAGTTTAGAAATAGTTAGTATGGTATAGTATAGTATATTATAACAATATATAAAAGCTGATTAAAGGTTCAGGGTGTCAGCACGACTCCACTCACCTGCCATCAAACCTGTGCTTCAGGAAGTCAAAGAGAGCCTTCTGCATCATATCGGTCACCTAAACCACACACACACACACACACACACACACACACACACACACACACACACACACACACACACACAATACACATATGTCTGATTGCTTTTACAAATATTGCTCTCAGCATCTTCCCTCCGAGTGTGTGTGTGTGTGTGTGTGTGTATATATCTATATAGGCATGTTCTCTCTCATGGTGCGAGGTGTGAGTGTGTGTGTGTGTGTGTGTGTGTATGTGTGTGTATGTATATTTAGTTGTGACTCATACAACTACCTTGCACTAGATAAATTGGTGGAAAGTTAGTCTTCAGCACTTGTATTACTTTTAGCTTAATTCTTGGATCGTATTCTGTCCCAGTTGTGAGTCGATTTAAATAAAAGCATCTGCCAAGTTAATAAATGTGAACAAATGTGTATGTTTGACAGTGTTTTTCAGTCCTTGTTGTTTTTCATGATGTCATGTTTGTTCTATGGATAAATACCTCATAAAAAAAACAAAACGGTCTAGACGGATCTGACACAATATTAACCACAGTCTCCATTGCTCCACTTCAATCGGTTCCTGTGCTATTTCTTTCCTTTTCTTTTTTCCTATTATTGTCTTCCCTTTCTGCCTCTCGCTCTCTCTCTCCCCCTCGTTTTCTAATTTCAAACCTTGCTCTACTTTCCAACCGCTGACGTCTCTTGGACCCCGGAAGGTTGTTGCCATGGCAACCGAGTGGCGGAGGAGGAGGAGCGTGCTTTTTGTTTTGTCCACGCAAGTAGACGGAGAGGGGAGTACAGATTTAGTGATCTCTGCATCTTACAAAACACAGACACGCATACACAAACACATAGGAGGAAAAACCTAGAAAGGCCCAGGGAGCTGACAAACAAAATCTCTTTCCAAATTCAGGTTGTGTAGCATCCATATATTTACCCAAAATATGTTTCTTTTTTCTTTTTTCCAAGCATATAAAAGCACAAAAGAAAGACGAAGGCATGAATATTTACTGTGTCTATCACAAACTTAATCCTTTGGGGTTTCATGATTTAGAAATGACATGAGGAAAAGCGACACAAACACTGAACCAATACAATGCAGGTGTGTCAGTCCTGGAGGGCCGCAGCACTGCAGAGTTTAGTTTTCTCTCATTTAACACACCTGATTCAACTTATCAGCTAATTCCCAAGGCCTTCGTGGATTATGAATTTGGTATGTTAGAAGGGGGTAACCCCAAATCTCTGTATGGTTGTGGCCCTCCAGGACCTGAGTTTGACACATGTTTTAATGAGTGAAATTAAAAGTTAGTTAGATTTTAATATTTTCTGGCTACATTATGTAAAGAGACAGCACACTGTGGGTCACATGGAAGAAGGGGGCTATGGCAAGTATTTGTGCTGGAGTATAAATTCTTAAAAAATATATCAATAGATAGCCAAATGTGTTTTATAAATATTCCATACATTTTATATGTAGATATAAAAAAAAAAAACAAGACTCCATAGGATATAAGAACTGTAGGTCTTGTATAAAGTCCTATGAAGGGTTAAGATTAAACTGATAAAACAAAATTGTATGAAAAACATTTTTAATTGCATATGAGCTAGGGGTGTAATGGTATGAAAAATTTATGGTATGATAACCGCAACACCCAATATCATGGTTTTTAGTATATAATGAAAACTTTTTACAAATTGACATTTTTACATAGGATGATACTGAACAATATATAACACTGCAGCAGCGGCGCAAGCATCAAATTATTTGGTTTGGGGTAAAAAAGGAGGTTCTCTAAATTTCACCTAATATGCTTGTTCTTTGATAATATTAATGCCCAATATTAATGATATAACTATTTCAGATTTCCTTATCATTGAATACCTTAATACCGGTATCTCATCACACCTCTAACAAAAGCCCTCAGGATGACTGGACCAATGAAATCTCACTGCTTACCTCATATCCTTTTAGGGATGGACCAATCAGGACCACGGGCCTCATGGAGGGCACAACATCATAGGGGGGCACATGCTCAGTCTGTAAAAGAGTCATAGACATGCAATCATTACTTTCAGTTCAGAGTGCAGAATCAAATAAATTTGTAAATATTATTATCATTACTATTATTCATTATTATAATTATCTTAGAATAGGCATAGTATAGCAATACTACTGACCTCTATCTTTCATGTACCACTTTTTTTTTATAGCACTTTCTTTCTGATTGCATTTATATTAATTACTCTCGTGTTTACTACTTTACTTATTTACTATGTTTTTTTGTTGTTGATTGCTACTTGAACTGTAATTCATTGGGCTTTATTTTGCACCTGTAACAATGCATTTTGCTTATGGGATAAAAATAAAAAAAACATAACTAGCCATCTAACTAACTAAATAACTAACTGACTGTCTTTGGGCGGATCACCCTAATGTCAACTCCAAAATTTACATTTCAGCTTTGAACGATTAGTAAAGATTGAGAAGGCTATGCCCATGTCGCACACTTACCACTTTTTGTTTCTGCTTGCCTGTGAAAAGAAAAAGAAACAGAGGAAGTCAGAATAGTTGTTCTGACCTCAGCTAATGCTGAAAATAGATACGAACCATCAAAACATCATAATTAACTGCCCCATTCTCACAAGAAGCTGCTTGTTCTTTCTTTAGCCTTACGCAGGACAGTGATGAAGTAAAATCGCCCACTGACGAAATGTTTACGATTCCGTTTTTCGTGGTGATTCCTGTGACCCCGCCCCCCAGATCCCCCAAACCCTGCCCCCCCAG
>JAOUQW010000011.1:1305576-1320310 GCA_028565825.1 Olivaichthys viedmensis | reverse complement strand
CTTGGTCACTGTGTTCATAGTGTTAATGATAATAAAGTCTTTATTATTATTCTAAAATAGTAGTAAATTGTAAAACTAAAGAAAACAGGTGCATCCAAACTTTTGAGCAGGTGTGTCACTGAGCCAGCTTCAGACGCAGAAATTTTGTAAAAAAAAATTCTTTATTATTTTTTTAAAGATTTTCTATATCTGTCAATACTTTTTTAGAATTTAGGTTGTGTATGCAGATACCACTTGACACCTATTGGTAAGTAAATTAAATAACTTCAAACCCTGTTGCCCGTACAGAACATATTGCAGTAGTAGTATTTTAGAATTTTATTTTAGCTATTTTTTTTTACTCTTTATTAAATTAAATTGCACTAATTCCTAAA
Organism: Olivaichthys viedmensis; assembly: GCA_028565825.1. Taxonomy (NCBI): domain Eukaryota; kingdom Metazoa; phylum Chordata; class Actinopteri; order Siluriformes; family Diplomystidae; genus Olivaichthys; species Olivaichthys viedmensis. The sequence continues at coordinate 1,319,936 of JAOUQW010000011.1, read as the reverse complement.
CTAAGAGTTAATCTGCTTGGAAATAGTGACTGTTTCCTCCAACCACTCCTTATGAAAATGTCAAAATCACCGAAACCAACTACATCAGAACTTAAGCTTCTAAAGAGTACCAAAACAAAAAATAAAATTACTGTAATCTGGTTGAGAATCTTAAACCAGCAAAAATCCTCATTTGCATGTTGAAATGTAAAGATAAGCATTATCTGAATTTATTCCAGTTTTTCTATATCCAAACTTAAGACTTATTCTGTTTAATATCTTCCAGTACCCGTTTACAGCCTGTTTAACCATAGAAAGCGTCATTCAGAGCAGCATGTATCCTAATATATGTTGAATATTAAATTATATTCACAAAAAATTATATGTGAATCCTAAACAAGAAGACCCGGTAATGCCACTTCAGATGTTTTTCCTCCCATAACCCTTTAATCCCTATACAATTCCTGAGTGAAATATAAAAATGAGCAAAGAAAAGGATGGCACATTTTCATGGATTACATCTTTAACATTCTCTCTCTCTCTCTCTCTCTCTCTCTTTTTTTATTTCTCCATTATTAATAGGGTACTTTAAGATGATTTCTTTAAGTCTCCTTCACATGACTGCACATTACTATATCTCAAGATCATTGAATAGCTATTGCACTGCATGTCTACATGTAATAACATCTGACTTTTTCTCCAAAATCTGCAGCATACTGCTGTCTACGCCAACACATGCAGTACCTTTTCAGGACCATGAAAGACCTCGCAATACAAAATCTGAACATTTTCATCAGGGATCTCCATCAAGTCTTGAGAAAGCTCCATCGTCATGATCCAAGAAGGAAAGAAGCAGGCGAAACGGATCAAACCTCAAAAACAAATCCCATCAACTGTGTTCGGACCGCTTGGTCTCACTAAGATAACGAACGAGATGCTATGAGCAAGTCCACAAGTTCTCAATTAATATAAACTCTGAGTCAAGTACAGTAAAGGAGTTTTGTTGTGAAAATCCAACTGGAAAATACATTAGCTCAAGTCAGTGAAAAGAGCGATTGGATCAATATCGCATTAGTGAGAGAAAAAGCCTTGCAGTCGGCTAAAAAAAACACATACTCCAACACGCCATCCATGTCAAAGCACTTTTTCCTTCATTGCAGCAGCAGCCGCTCGGCTCAGGCTTACTTCAGCAGGGACCCAATTGAGTCCGGTGAGTCCAATCACAAAACTCCTGATTCGGGAAAACGAGAACTGCATATGCATGCTTATCTTTCACCCCCAGAAGTGATGATTCTGGGGAAAAAACTGGGATTCAAATGAATGGCTTTCATCTTCGATCTTGGAGAGATAACATTGTTTTTGCTGAAAAACGACTTATTGGGGTCAGTGGTAGCATTTTAAATACTTAAATAATTATAAATTTCGTTCATGTGCCTCCCACATATACAGTAAGTTAGTCCACTCTTCCCTTACTTTCTGTTGTGAGTGTAAAAACTCCAGCATTTCAGATAAAACTGTATTAAGCTGAAAACATGCACAATTAGACTTGCTTATTAAATAATGTGCTTGTTAGAAGAATTAGCCAATTTGTAACTATTTTTTACTCTTTCCACAAATGTAGGATATGTTTCCTCTTTTAAGGCCATGGTGGGCACAATATGTGACTAGCATAAAACAATAATAGCAATAATAATAGCATGCTGTGTATTAAAGGAATACCTCAGTACATAACCTTATCTCTATGTACTGCATCTGTAGCGTATGTGTGATTACGATGGACAATATAATTTAACACGTTTTCCTGTAGTTGGAAAAGAACAGAAAATAGGTTTACTTGAAACTCCATTATAATGGAAGTCTAAGGGCAGTTGTTGACTTCCATCAATAAACGTTTAAAATGCATGACTACATTAAGCAAATTCAAAACTAGAGCTGTTACACTCTATGAGAAAGACATGAAAGAATGTCTTACTAAATCTCTTCTTATGTAGTTTTATCTTTCCACCACTGGAGCAATACAGTAAAAAGTAATTCCGGTTACCTACGTTTTCCCAAAGGTTTTGTGGTATCCATGCGCGATCAGGTGGCAACGGAAGCACTTCCTTGTTTACTTTGAGGTACACTCTTAGAAAGAATTATTCCATCTAGCACCCTGTAGGGTTCTTCAGTTTGTCCCTCTTTTAAAGGTTCTAAGTAGAACACTACAAAAGAGGGTAAGAACCCCTTTAGAAAGCTAAAAACCTTAACTATAAAAAAGCAGGCATTGTACAGATTAAAAGCTTAATTTACAAATATCTTTGACTAAGAATTCATGAAAGCATTCCACAAAACGTTTATTGACGCCCAAACAGCATTTACATTTATTTATATGGCAGATGCTTTTATTCAAAGTGACTTACAATTGAGAGAGGATACAGTCCAAGCTGTTGAGGGCTGTGGGCCTTGATCAAGGGCCCAACTGTGATCCTCTGGCGGTCCTGGGATTTAAATTCACAACCTTACAATCACTAGCTCAGAACCTTAACCACTGAGTTACCACTGCCCCAACAACTGCCCGTAGACTTCCATTACAGGGTTTCTGTTCTTTTCTCAGTACAGGGAAATGTGCTGAAATTTTTGTCTGTGGTAATCGCACATATGCTACAGATACCGATTAGCAGGACCCACACCCACAAATTTGGATCCAAAATTACATTAATCACACAAAAAAGCTCTTGTGCACTGCCATCTAAAATGAAGCATCTCTCCCATCGTGACAACACATAGGATCACACCACGTAACACACGAGCAGGAACTCACGCAGCGCCTGCTGACACACACACTGGCTTTTTCCGTCCCCTTGCTCGATAGCAGGCGTTCAAGTAGGCCACCCAAACCATGTGACTCATTCCTTTCCACATATCATCACCTGGGCAGTCGAGCCCGGAACAGGACTCTGGCCCTTTAAGCTATGGTAAATGCAGCTTTCTGATGCCAGAGCCCATATCATGAAATATAAGGCAAGCTCTATCTTTAAGGGGCAGCAGATATAATACACAGGGAATAAAAATGATCAAAAATGATCACTTTAGAGAAATGAGTGGTATGATCATAAATGATGTCTGTGCTGGCGTTGAATGGAAATATGTGCTACTGATAATGTGTGAACACACACACACACACACACACAGATGCACAAGGCCCCCCTGAACATGTAGAGCCTCAGTGATCGGCTGGCTGAATCTCTGAACATCGCATTACAGTGAATCTCCCAGGCCCTGTGTGTGCAGCACAACTGAGCCAGTGCTCGTCACGCACACACACACCCACACCCACACGCAGCAGCAGCATCAGCAACAGTGAGAAGACATACACAGACAGTGACTGAAAATCTCAGTCAGGAAGAAAGGAAATCATTAAAAAAAAAAAAAAAAAAAAAACTCACACTCACCGCCTCCGAGTCTTCAAATCCATGCAGGTACAAATTGTCATACATGGAGGTTTGCTATTCTAGAGAGATCCTCTTCAAGAACAGAATAAAAAAATTAAAAAAAGAGAGAAGGGAGGAGGTGGAGATGGAGAGATGGGGGAGGAGGAGGGAGCCACCACCACCACTACAAAAAAAAGGATTGATGAGGGGGATGGAGATAGCCTCGCTTACTAGAGAAAGGATGAGGAGGAAAAAAGCAAGAGATGCCTATCAAAGAAAGGGATGGAGAAAAAGAGAAAGAAGGAGAGAGGGAAGGAAGGCAGGCCCGTGCAGAAGTCTTGGCCTGCAGCTCGGAGCAGATCCCTCGTTCAGCCTCCGATTCTCTCACATCCTCAGGCTGGGAGAAGCTCCCGGGAGGCTGCTCGACGGTTGCATTTCATCATCCCTCAATACACACGCACACACACATGCGTAAGACTCCGCACACCACCGAGAGACAGATAGACAGAGAGAGAGAGAGAGAGGGGGACAGATAGAGAAAGAGAGAAATGAGGGAGAGAAAGAGAGAACCCTTCCTCAATCTGAGACTGATGACACACTTGGTTAGCTCAATGCTGATTGGCCGAAAAGGTGATGACGCGCGTTCTCCTTGGCTGTGGAGCAGTAGATATTCTCTGATGGGGTTTCAATGTACAGTAATAAGCCTCCTTCTCAATGTGTAGCCCACTCTGTTACACTGCACTGACCTCAGATTAAATCCGTCAACACAGCCCGGGCTATCATATATATATTATATTTTTCTATAATTAAATTTGCCAAATATAACATCAATGAGAATATATCTGAGCACAATTTGTGCATCTCTTCATATACAGTACATATGCATATAAAAGAATAATAGAAAAATAAAAAAAGCAAGCAGGCAAAATCAATCAATAAATACATTTATATAAATAAAAATATAACCAAATAAATGTTAATATATAAATAATAATATAAAATATAAAATAGATACAAATAAAATTAAAATTAAATAATAAAACAAAATAATTAATAAATAATATGCTTTTAGTTGAATGTACACTTGAGTTAGTTAATTATACTTAACATCATTATCTGTGCTTCATGTCAAAATATCCTCAAATAATTAAAGATTTTCAAATGGAAGATTTTTATGTATATAATTCATTTAATTTTAGGTGATAAAGGATCATAAAACAATTGCAAATACCCCATTTCCACATGTGCCACCATAGCAATTTGTTTGCTTCTAAAGTACTTTTGCTGCTCAGCTCTCGTATGAAATTTGTCAAAATGTGATAGTGTTAGTAGGTTTGTGAATGCTAAATAGAATGTTAAATAGTAAACATGCAAACTCAAAATGTGCCCCAAAACATAAACTCATGTTAGGAACAGCCCCATACTTTCTTGTTTTCAGAAAATAAATAAGGATAATATATGAAAAGCATCAGGGAATTCTTGTCAACAAAAAAAACCCCAACAACAACAACAAAATTAAATCTGTTGTGTGTAATCTGTTTGGCTTTCCTGGTTCCTAATTATGTGCACTATACTACTTTCCAAACTGTCTCTATCATCATAGGTACTGTAGCCACAGCAGTGGATGAGCCTCTAATCAACAGCACCCTGCAAAAGTTTAGTTTTCTTAACCTGGGTTGAGCTAGCCAAATTAACGTTGCACCATAAATCCCAAAGCACATGTTCTTACAGTCATACAGTCGCAAATTAACATTTTAGTTTTGGTATTTGCTTGAGTGCAATGTTATTAGTCATATGTTATTAGCGTCTAGTTAGCGTGCATTGCCCTGTGTATTTATTGTCCAGTGTATTTACTGCCCTTGCGTATTTATTGTTCTGTGTATATTTGCCCTCGTCCTCAGTGTCATGTATTTGCACTTTCTGTATAGCGTGCTGCTGTATTGTTGCGTGTTGCACCATGGTCCTGTAGAAACGACACTTCATTTCAATGTATACGAGGTATATAGAGAAATGACAAAAACCTACTTACTTTTTAGGTATGTGATGTGATGGATGCGTGTATGCATTATATATACTAAATGTTTCTGTGCCCATTTCCATGTTTATCCTGTATGGTTAGTAAACAAATAGTTTCTGAATTTCATTCTGATAACTGCTTCCTCCAATCAACCACAGCAATTCGACTTCACATCAAAAAATCAACCATTGCAGCAAAAAAATGCCCCAGGGTTAATTTTTTTTCCCTCTGAGCTGGGCTCAACCTATTAATAATTGTAATAAAGGAGTATGTAGCCCGTTTATTGATGAAGGAACGAGGTAGCCTGACTGCGCTCACCTGTCTGAGGATGAAGCTGGTGGAGGTGGTGCTGCCATCCGAGCGTTTAAGACGACTCCGTCTCGAGTACGTTCCTCTGTTCACCTGCGAGGGCAGCAAATAGCAACGCAGCATTATTTAACAATGGAACATAGTTTCTATATTTAGAAATGACGAACAGAGGAGAGTGTGATAAATGAAATTATTGAAATTGCTGTTTATGTAGCCAGTGAAGTGACATGAAGTAAGAATGCAATTGAAGATTAACATCTGAAATCACTGTATTGAATATATAAAAATACAAAAACATAGCAAAATGTCACAAAATGCATAGTTAATTTCACAATTTTGGCCCAAAAGGTCTTATGCAAACGGCAATACACCAAATAATACAATGATTGCCAGTGAACACCAGAGATGTTAGAAAATCTTGATTCAACACATGTGACATATTAATTATAGTCAGCAGGCTACAGCATGTTACCATCACCATCATAAAATACATACAAAATACACTACATATTTTTAAATGAATAGACTTAAGGATAAACAGAGCATCTTGTTTTACAGATTTCAAGGTGCCCTATTACAGCAGCGACTGAGCAACACTTGCCACTGTTGTTTTGTATCTTGCCCTGCCATCTGCAGCCTCCGTATTTCAGACTCACATTTACATTCATTTACTTGGCAGACACTTTCATCCACAGCAGCTTGAGGCAGAATACAATCCAAGCATATAGCTGAGCAGTTGAGGGTCAATAACCCAGCAGTGGCAGTGTGGTAGTTCTGGGATTTTGGGCTGGAACTCACAACCTTCCAGTCACTAGCACACAACTTTAAAGTATACAGGGGCATTGCTAGGCCAGTTGCTAGGCTATCATTAGTTTAGATCATATAATAGTTTTTCTCATTCATCCTTCATTACTAAACCGTGCCCTCGTGTCTCCAAATTCACAATACACAGAGTTAGCAGGGTGCTAGGACCTGGGGGAGGCTGCTGCTGCTCTAATCTTGTCACGGTTTAGACGGGAATCGGGATGAGGACACAATCGCGAGCTGTTTCCTTTTAACATTTTTTAAACACAAACACACGACAATACACAGAGCGTTACAGACATGCAATCAAAGACAACATGGGACGAGAACAAGTGGGTATGTATACTTGTACTAATCATGGGAAACAGACGGGAGACAGGTGGATACATTGACATAATTAGACAGGGTGGGACTAGACGGATACAAACACACACACATGTTTAATGGCTGCCGTTGCCGTGGCAACCGGCACGCGCCGCCAGCAGCGGAGTACCATGGCAGGAAGACCGTGACAAATCCAGCGTTGCCTTGGCTGTGCTACTTGCTCTGCAAAGCGAGAGTAGAGACTGTAACGTCAGTCGGCAACCGCTGAAGTTGTGACAGGATGTTGGCTAAAAGCTTACTAAGATAAACATTAGGCCTCATTCAAAATACAACATATACAGACTGAAATAGTAAGTAGTTACACAGTGAAAATACCTAGCTACAATATGAATTTGTGGCAAATTAAGGTCAATATAGCTAGCTATCGAGTTTTTACCCGGTTGTTACCTGCTTGTTAGCTAGTTAACTTTAGGTTTACGTGAGGTAAACAAAGGGGGAAGACTATATAATACTAACGTTAGCTAGCTGACTAGCCAACTATTTTAGCCTAAGAGGGAATTTTAAGAAACTCCACAGATAGTGAGAGTGTGAACCAGAGATAGAGATAGAAATAACGTTATTGGCAGCTCCTTATATTCCTTGCTTTCATATACCTCTTTAGTATTTCAAAACAATCACATCAGTAGCCATAGATTGTTGTTTACAATATGTTAATGTCAGTGAAAAGGTCACATAGTGTTGATCATAACGCAATTTTATATCCATCAATTCCTCAACCTGTAGATGGATATACGAGAGGCAGCAGCTCTGCCGAAGGCCAGTCAGGTGAGAAGATTTTTGCCAGTTCAAACTAAAAATTTCCCAAGTTCTTGTAAATCTGAGTTTAATAAAAAAAATAAAAATGTGTTACTAAAAACAGGCAAGGACAGCGAGAGAAAGAAGCTGAAAGAGATTGACAGGGCTGAAGGAGCAGGTCTGATGGAGGTTAGTGATCAAGAAGAACATGAGTGGGAGTTGTTTAAGCTTTCAGGTAAAATGAATACAGATCTACTCTGTGCCAACTTGACCAAATTGCCGATTCTATGCCTATTGCTACTCTAAAAGTTCTCCTGAGGGAACATGCCCCTAGACTCCCCTAGTGAACTTAGCCCCCTATCCATAAATCTCTAGTGACGCCCCTGAATGTATATAACAAGTTATGGAAGTATGGAAGTATTCCATAAACATCTGCCACTGTAAATATATGCCTTAAACCGCATCCAGTTATGCATGTACTGTCTGCGTGACGTGTCCAATGTGGTTTATGACACAGTATGACTTACTGTAATTTATAAAAATGAACAAAACCTCACTGTGTAGCTGAACGCTGTAACATTATGGGGGCAGCCATCACTTCTTTTCCCTAGCGCAATTTAGTATCATCATTTGGAGTTGGTGGAAAATTGTGCACATTTGATTTTTTTCCCCACACTATTAAGCACTGCGCGACCGCTGCCCTAAAATACGGGTTTCTATCAAAAATCAGCACCAGCAATTTGCATGCACACCTCATACTTTTGATGGCTTCTGTTAAAGGCTGTTTCTCAAGTGCTTTTGTTGCGCACACACACACATATAACAAGTGCCTAAAACCCCAATCGACAACAGAGAGCATATTAAACACACCTATTGTACATTTTAGTGGTAAGCTTTCTGGCAATTTGTGTGATTAGGCTTTAAGCCATCCATTATCACCCAATCCTACAGGTCTGCGTCGGTGTCATTCATTCATTCAATTAATTAATTAATTAGCAAACAGACAAACAAACAAGCAAACAAACTAATAAACAACAACAATTTTTTTTTGATGGGACTCACAAACTATACCAGTCACCGTATCTTTACTATAACTAGGCTATTAGGCTGCTTCTGACATTAAACACCCTGTTAGCTGGTGTGATATGTGATGTGATATAACCAGAGGACAAAAAACACATAAAAAGGTGTGACTACTACTGACCAACATGTCAACTGGCACCATTTGTCAAGCTCATTGATCACATTTCTTCTAATGATCCTGTTTAGCTTTATAACATGAAACCCCTCCCAATCTGCCTGTCCCCCCCCAAAGCAACGTGTCCATAAATAGCATCCTCTGTGGGGTAGGTTAATTAGGAAGTCCTGATCTGATCCATTTTAGTGAGTCATGAGGGAGTGTGAGCCGAGACAGCGGCTGCTCATTCTTCTCCGAGTTTTGTTAAACAGGGCCAAGTAAAAGTGGGTCACTGTGCCCGTTTCACTAAGGCTACCAAAGAGGATGTTCCTCCGGTTGGTCAGTAACCGTATGTGATCTCAATCCATCCGAGAGGATGCTGTGCAAGGTAAACACCAATATTCCCTTGTGTGCACACAGGGACATTTATTTGAACGAACAACAGCAGCATTGATCTCAATCCAGGTGAAATTGAAACACTCAGAGTTGATTCAACACTGCAGGAATTCAAAACTCTGGTAGAAAGAAAAAAAAAAAAAGAAAAAAAAAAAGAAAAAAAAAAAGAAGGTAACCTAATTGTGTAACAGTTTTATGTGTAAAGACTTGAAAATATAAAGTAAAGTAACAAAATCCCCAGTGCAGTGTGAAGGAACATTCACTGTGTGCACAAGCTGAGGATTTCCTGTCAAACCTAAGCTATAATTAAAAGAATAAAGGGAAACCAAAAGAAGACAAGTGAAAGCAAACCTCGAAACGTTTTCCTTTTCAAAAAATATCCAGATTCACAAATAAGGAACCCGTGTGAAACCAAATCTTAAGTTAAAAGACGACCAAACTCCAACCTTTCAGTTTTGAGAAATGAAGGCGCGTGCAACGCGTGCAACGCGCTTACGCGCTTCACCTGGAATATGGGCGCCTGGATGCCCTCGCCGATCTTGTTGCGGATGTAGATGTGCCGCGACATTTCGGCCAGCACATCGGTCCACACGGGCGGCTGTGCGGCCGCCGCGGCCCACGGCAAGTTGGGCGGGTTTCGCGCGGTCTGCTCCAGCTTCGCTCGGTTTGCGCTTTCACTTCCCCAACAAAAACCTATTGATGCTGATGCTGCTGATGCTGCTGATGCTGATGCTGCGTCTGCCTCGCGCCCGGCCGCTCAACACCGCCTGAGTGACAGACAGATCTGCGTGCGCGGGGATGCGCGCGCCACTGTACGCGCGCGCCACGCACGCGCTCCCGCCGACTGCGAGTCCAGTGCGTAACAAAAAAAAAATGAAATAGACAACTGCTACCATGCATCCAAAAACAAGCTGGTCATTTCTTTTTGAAAAATCTTGTCTCATGAATCGCTTGCAAGGCGGGCACTGCATTGTTATTCCTCATACTTATTATACTATTATTACTACATATATCCTTATTATTATACGGTGCTTGCAAGGCAACTTCCACTCCATCCTTACTTTGTTCGCTTATTCCTCGCTTCTTTCCTTTTTCTTCTCTTTTCTCTCTTTCTCCCTCGTTCCTTTCCTCTACTTTCCTCGTTTTCTCTTTCCCTCTTTTCTCTCTCGCGCTCTTTCTTTCTTCCATCACAGTTCCTTGCCGACAATCTATATTTCTTTCTTTTTTTTTTCTTTTTTTTTAAATTTTTTTTATTTAAATGATCGTGTCTTCTTATGTTTGTTCTGATTTGTATTTGAAATCCCATGAATCCAATTGCCATGACGTGGGGCTATACTTTGATTACACTAAAGACGAAACCATTGTGGTCATGAGGTAGTATAAATACAGTTCTTTTCGGAGGAAATAAGACTATTTGTCACAGGTTAATAAAGCAATGATTGGAATAAATATTAGTCACACATTTGAGGTGGAATTACTCCAGAGTATCTCCTGCACCTCCAAAACGAGGCACACCCAATAGGTTCACCCAGTAAGTGCTTTAAAGACGCCAATAATGTATGAAAGTGTATTCTAGTGGCTTACGGCAAACTATTACTCATTTTTTGTTTGAAACATACCTAAGTTTGAACCATTTTAACTTTTGACTTTAAAAACAAGTCATTTGAAAAGTCAATTTATTTCCCACTATGTGATAAACTCGCACTGTATTTTGGACAAGTTGATCCTCTTCGTTCCAGCAGAGGGCGCCCCATTCAGCACAGCTAAAACTGAAAGAGACTTACTTTCATATAAACATTGTAGATGAGTGAGTATAATATAGGTTTGACATGAAATAAATTGCAAAATTCTTGTACTAGCTATATTCTTTCATTTTTCATAAACCTTTCCATTCAATGCCAGCCAGGGTACTTCCACATATTTCCAGACCCTGTGCAAATGAAGGCTCTGTGGACACCCTTCCCATCTCCTGAGAGCGTTACATTTTTTATTCCAGGCCTATTGAAGACCCCTTCTACCTAGGGGCTCTAGGTAGTCAGTTCCACTATTCCCTCCGCTGTGACGCCCTGGATGCCAGGTCAGGGTTCATAAGAAACACGCACTTTAGACTTTTATTTACTTGAACTATTACCTAACTCTTCCTTTTTGATGACAGAAACAAAATAGCCCCATTCCTATAGTTTTTAATACACTCTTGTTGACTTCCCCCCCCACTATTTCTTCTTGTGGGAATCCCCGTCGCCATCTACATGGGCGTCCCCACGAGGTGAGGTTTGTTAGATGAACCCTTAGAGGGTTGAGGGATCGAGTCAACAAGAATGTAGACTTCAGTAGCAGAACATGTCCAGAAGGCTTTGCGATCTGATGCAATTTCCTTTTCAAAATGGTTAATGAATGGTGGGTGAAGCTGTTTATAAATGTTTTTCTTACATGGATTTTCCAAAAAAAAGTCAATATATAATATTTTGTTGTATCAGTCTATTGAGGTATTGAAACAAACATATTTCCCAAGGGTGTTGGTTGGCCCCACTGGTCGAAGGACCCACCATCCACCACCATGATGGTGTACAGGTAAATTCTGAATAGAATTTGTGAACGGATACAAAAAATAGCTTTTGTACAGGAGTTGTTTAATAATAATCTGTTGGAAACATGCATCTTGGAAGTGTGTTATGACCTATGCCACACTTGCACATGGCAGCTAGCACTGTGGAAATCTTCAGCTTTTCACATTACTAGTTGTACATATGAGAAGGTCTGTGAGAATCTTGCATCGACTTTTGACAGTTTTCTCACGAACCAAACTCCATGCGTAAACACATACATTCAAAATTGTCACGCTGTTCTGGGTTGAAGCTTTTCCAGGCTGGCTGCCTTCTTGGGGACGGGCTTTTTCCTCTGTGGGCCGTTTTTGCGGCGTGGAGCAGCCTCCAGGCTCCAGGAGCAGCACCTCCAGGCTAGCTGCCTTCTTGGGGACGGGCTTTTTCCTCTGTGGGCCGTTTTTGCGGCGTGGAGCAGCTCTCTCCTCTGTGGCTTCCTCCTCCACGAAGCAAAGCAGGAAGCGGCTCGCTGAAGGTCGATGAATCCGTCACACTCTTTTGGGTTGCCACTGAGTAACATGACATTTATTTAACATGCAAACAAACACTCCACAACATACATGACATGTCAACACGAGGGCTTTAAATACACACACTGATTACACAGACGAACGAGACACAGGTGGGATCAATCACATCACGGGACAGGAACAATCAAACAAACAAAAGAGAAGAAAACAGCATTATCGTCAGTCTTCAATCTAGCAAACATACATTTCAGCGTACAGAGACAGAGACAGTAGGAACAAAAGACCTTGGTCATCTTTGTCACGCGCACGCTGCCTCGCTGCGAGGCAGCATGCGCGTGACAAAGATGACCAAGGTCAGAAGGTGATAAGCACTAATTAAGCTGCCAACCTCAGTCTGCTGTTAATTCCCCTCCCCTCATCCCTTCTTCTTTTGTTCTTACGGTCTCTGTCTCCGTACTCTGAAATGTATGTTTGCTAGATTGAAGACTGATGGTAATGCTGACGGTAAAGCACTCAAGGAATGGAGATCTGGAAATCCAGTCTCCGGATTGTCCAAACCATAGAGAAAGTAATGCAATGGCCCTTAACATACCTGCAAGGGGAAATGGCGAGGGGAAGTTAATGAGGGAGTTTTAGAGGGATTATTGGAACAAGGCAAACAGCTCTCAGGACGTTTCATGCCGTTGATTAAGTTTCAAATGCAGCACAATGCAGACCTCTGGTGGCGCTCACAGGTACAGACATGTACATAACGCCAATAGCAGCTCAGCACTATCAAATCAATATATCAATATCTGCGTATTTTTACAATACATATCAATAGAGAGCGTTATGATCCTCATTGGCCATTTAACTTACCAATCCTTTAATCTTGTAACAGGGATTTTTTAAGCATATTTATGAGCATTAATTAATGCATTGACTGTATATTAATCTTAACATAATGCTAAAAGTATTAAGGCTGCTCATCATTTAAGGTCATTTATATTTTGTGCCGTATCGTATGATTATTTGCTCATTTGATCGCTGGCACTCTGGCTAATACGAGCACTGCAGCCATATGGTCAAATGAGGATGCTGAAAAAGATTAAATCCACGATTTATCCGATTCTTAAGTATAAAAACAGCCTGAAGAACTCCGTACCTTTATAAACTGTACTCCAAGATTTTGCACCCCAGAATATATTTTATTAAGGCCATCATTAATTTTCTTGTCCTAAATTCTCCAGCTGACCCAGTAATGACTTCAACGTCACTGCCAGTTCATTTTGTGCAGCTACAGAGAGCATAAGGACAGTTGTTTAAAAAAAATGCCAAGCTGATTTTAAATAAATTAGATAATAAATAATAGATGTGCCTAATAATCAAATGCTCCTTTACTTATCACAAAATGCAGCTGGCCACTGAATTGATAAACTGAACTAAAATATCTTGTTTCATGTTCATTCATGCCATTTATGAATTAAATATCTACTTTGATGTTTGCACAGAGTTAATGAGGTCCTGTGTGTGTGTGTGTTTATATATATGTACCTGAGGGACTGGAGATGGTCACTATTCGGCCTTTGTTCTGTCTCAGCAGAGGGAGGAAGGTCTTGGTGACGCAGAGGGTTCCGAAGAAATTTACCTCCATGCAGCCTCTATAGTTGGACATGAGGGAAAGCTCGGCATCGCCGAAGTTCACACACACTCCTGCGTTGTTCACCAGAGCCCACAGTCCTAAAAGAGGCCAAACGACACCATGTTTGACTAAATTACATTTCAAAAACTGTGACCATAACTATAACTACAGTGAAACCTACAGTCGGCTCTAAAATTATTGGCACCCTTCAGGAGAATGGGCAAACATGATTGTATAAAATAAACATTACACACAATGATTCAAATTTTCCTCTCAAGCAATTGGAAAAACTCTCAAAAAACATTCTCATATCACTCAATGCACGTTATGCATGTTATACATTTTATATGTTCATTTTCATGAATGGTGCCAATAATTATAGTTCAAGTTCAAGTTCAAGTAGGTTTTTATTGTCATTTCTCCATATACCTTGTATACATTGAAATGAAATGTTGTTT
>JAOUQW010000011.1:1261499-1271620 GCA_028565825.1 Olivaichthys viedmensis | reverse complement strand
CCACGCGTCAACATTTAACGCGTTGGGAGTGAGAACGGGTTGCCAAGCACATGGCTGTTCAACTGATTCAGGGCCTACTGCTAAGCATCAATGACAGACTTTTTTTTTTTTTTTTTCACGAAAAGTAATATTTTGGAATGGTTGTCTCTAAAAGGTAGATGTGCACTTAAAATGTGATCGCTTTCCCAGTCCTCAGCGTTTTCCTCAAGTATTTCAGTGTACAAAAATTTGAAATTTGGCTCACGTTTCGCGTCATTGACCGGCTCGCTGTATCGGCCAGATTAAAGAAATATCGTCCGATTACATATTTAGGCCAAAAATCAGCCGATTCCGATCTACAGCTGATTAATCGTCCCATCCCTAAGTTACACAACCAAAAAAGAAGAATAACATTAAATAGAAACATCAATAAGTATAAGACTAGGTACAATAGGCATAACAATAAAGACAAGACATGCAGATGATTACATTTAATGTATAGATATAATGTAGCAGTACCACTTCTGATTGTGACCCATTAATTAAAATCCATTTCTGTGCAAAGATGATCCCAGATAAGCACAAGAAACCCCGCTTAAAATCCACAGACAAAGACGAAAAAGTGAGGATGTGTTTATATTTAAAGAGTGTCATTTTCCACAGGCTGCTGGACAGAGGCAGAGAGCAGAGCCTAGCAACCATAAAAGGGCAAACCCTACTTTTGGTTTCTGTCTGCGTGCCAAACCTCAAAACCTCCTGCTTATGCATACATACACACACGTTAACAACGAGGATGGCAAAGAGACCCGAACCACCCTCAGAATTGACATTTTATCTCTTATCCAACACTCCCACACTGAAAATTAGAAGTGCAGCACTAAACTCAACAAGCTTTTCTCTACCACAGGCCTTTGGTCCTCTGCCCACATGCACTAACTTTTATAGCATCATAACTCTGCGCACACGCAAAGATTCATTTCAAATCAATATACATTTTTCTTCTTCTGCAAAACTTGAGCAAATAGTGAAAACGAATACAAGCAACTAGAAGCACATACAGGGGCTGTTTCTTCACCAAAGTCAACAATAGTGGGAGCAACATCCTGTTCTAGTGTATTGACACACGATTAGCTACGCAAGCGGAAATGTGAAAGTAAGACACTTGACTTAGGGCAAAGAGCACAAATATTGTTTTGCGAGTCTTCCTACAATGCTCCTGTACATTTCCAAACCCTAAGGATTATTACTCAGTAACTACATGAAAAACAATCTAAAATGATTATCTAATATTGCATTATACGAGTGGAGTTGTGGAATCATCTACGGTTCCTTGGAGTTTAGTCGGTTAAGTAATACAATATACCATTAAATATTAAATGCATTCATTTCTTTCCGATACTTCCAGAAGACAAAGCACACATTGATTTTGCTCGACTGTGTGATTCTGAACCCACACAGCAGCTGTGGTCATACGTCAAACCACAAACAAAAACCTTATTCAACCGTCTAACTACACGACCTCTGACTTCTCTAAAACGTAGCACAGAGCTCGGAACATCTGATCTTGGTGATGGTTTGTAGGTCCTTTCCAGCTGTTTTCTTTCCAGAACTTGATCAGTGGTTAGGCCTGGAGAGAAGCAGCACAACCGGGCCTTCAACTGTCAGAGCAGCTGGTCATCAGAGGAAACACAAGCTCTTGATCTCTTAGAATAAAATAGAGTAGAATAGAATACCTTTATTGTCATTGTACAAGTACAACATGATGGAATTGCAACTTCCGGAGTCGATACATTCAAAATATGACATAAAAGAGGGTAAATATAAAATCTATATACGAATGTACACAAAACAAGTGTACACGAAGTGTCCAGTGTTGACATAAATGTATGCAGTATATAGGATGTTTTCTGTACATGAACGAAATATGAAAATGGATTGATCTCTTCCTGCCTCCACATCACAATTAGTTGCAGACAAAAAGCTAGTTTCTAGAATGCTTAGGGCTCAAAAAGCACCTCCACTCCTGATCTGATGCTACAATGTAAAATTTCTGAAGAGGTCTGAAGGGTTAATACAGATTATTTTAAAATGGGAAGCCAAGGTGAAGATGGAAAGAGGTACAGAATATAAATCTTATATCCTAAATTTCCTCAATACATTTTCTCCCTCCCTGCAAAGGTTCCTGTCAACCCCCTGGCTCAGTTGATGGCTTGGTGGCTTTCCCAGAAGTCTTAGCGTCTAGCCTGCAGCTCTATAAAGTTAGGCCTCTTTTGTTAGGGCCCCGTGTCTCCAACACGAAGACTCTCCAGATGGCAGACATTGATCATGTGCTGGTGCCACAAACGCATCCCAAACCCCTAACCCTTTGTGTGTGTTGTGAAGGCAACAGCAAAAAAAGACACAAGGGCCGTTATTCAAAATAGACCATGCATAATTTCTTTAGAAGGCCTCAACAGATGTAACCCTTTCAGATGAAAATGAGCGTCGGTCATCCTCCCTCCAGCAGTACGTGTTTAAGATCGCTCTCCCTTTTACACACACACACGGAAACACATGCTTTTTGACATGGGAATATCGCCATAGCCAATATAACATCGTGTTCAATAGCTTAAGCCCTATAAACAGCAGAGACCTTACAATCACAGTAAGCTCCTTCACCTGAAATGTCGCACTGCGATCAATTTGTAGATAAAAGCCTTCAGGCTACATATTGACAAACCCATTTTGTGTGCTTGACAAAAAGAGCAGCGAGTCTTATAATAGCTGGGGATCACGGAGCCATGTTGATCGATCGCTGAATGAGAGTAGGGGCAGTCCGGGAAACTGAAAGTGACCAGCGAGTCACCTTCTACTCCATATCATCTGCATTGCAAGTTCACGTTTCTCTTCGCTTGTGCCAAAATAGGATGTGTCATAAGAGTTCCTGTCAGACAGTAGTTGGGGGAAAGCCGACTTCAAAGCTTACCACTTTGACTCTGAGAATAACAGGAAGTCTCTCATGTGCCATGACGCTTCGTTTGAGATGACTGCTGTGCATCGTTACACTAGAAGAAGCAAGCATTGAACAATTTTTATGCTTACACTATAGTGGTTTTAAAAACCCACAAAGTCGAAATGCTAATGCTAATGCTAATGATGAATTAAGATGAATAGCCCAGTGTTGGATCTCATAACTGCCATAAGGGGTGGCAAAAGGGTGGCTGGGAGTTTTAGCAGGGTGCTCGTTCTAGATTGGCTGGAAAATTAAAGTTACAGGCCGTGATTACAGTGAGGGCCAAACACACAGAAAACATATTGAAAGACCTACAAGAAGGAAACTGACAATGTCTTGACATTTACAAGTTCCTTCCAAACAGCCTATATAAGCATTGTAACACTTTTGATAGTCAAAATAAAATAATGGAAACTAGACAGCTAGCATATAAATATTAACTAATTAATTATTATATAACTAATTATTAAATAATTACAATTTAACTTTTTTAATAAATTTAGCTACTACTATTCTTTAAACTGTTTTGTTTATGCGTTTAACAGAAATAATAACCACATAAATTAATGACAAACCTGACAGGAGACAAGTTGTGCAAATGTCATTTTTTCATTCTTAATTAATGTAATTATATATAATTTATGTTTATTTATTTTATTTGTGGCATGGCTCATTGTAAGGGTGGCAGCTGTGACCACACCCCTGGAACAGCCACCAATTAGCTTTTGCAAATTACATCATGCGAAGTGGTGGCTACTACGTTCTATTCATTGTGAGCCACATGTGCATGTTTGGTTAGTCATGTGAAAACAAGAAGGGAATGCACAGACTGCATGTGTACGGACACATGTGTGTGGTCTGCTGACTGCTGACATGGCTTCAGGGATGCGGTTAGCACAATTAGTCTTGCATGATAGAACTAGGAGTAAGCAGCGGACTATTAAAGGCCTCCAATAAAATGAATTGAGGCCTTGAGATACAGATACAGAGATTACTTTATCCTCTGGAACAAAATTTGGAAAACTTTCCCAAATAATTTAAAATGACAAAGATAATAAGTTATATGGCATAAAGGCACACAATTCCTAAATAATGAGTGCAAAAAATGGTGATGCTGCGGTGAAGGTCAATAGTAAAGTGTTTGTATTTCACAAAAGTGGGGGACGAGGCACAAAAGCTAGCATTTGTTTTTTTTAGCATTTACAGCACATACAAACAAAGTAGGCACTGCATCTGGGGTTGAATAATACTTGTGTATATTTGCAGTAATGACGTACTGATGCAAATAATGGATCAGAGCGCTTGGGGGGTGCAGGATAACTGCTTTTAAATATAGAAAATAGACCAATGCCCTGTTATTTCCCCAATTAGTAGAGAACTATGGGAAACTTATGTACATGGGCTATTTGGCTATAAACAGAAAAGCATGCACAACAGTTTTGTTACATTAATGGATAAACTTCTGGTAGAAGGTGTTGATGAGCATTTTGTGCGATTTGTGTCAATATGGGGCGTAGAAAAATTTACCAGATGTATGGTGAGACTCTGCCAAAAAAAGTTTGAATACCACTGATTTAAAATATACCCAGATGTCAGTCGTAAACTAAGTTGGTTGTAAGTTTCTGGGCGTAAATTTGAGTCTATTCTACCAACTGAATTTTCACCAAGACCAGACATAATATTTATTTTATGCTAACCGGGAGCAGGTGAAAAGTCCAATTCCAGACCATTTCTATGATAATTGCTTTGAACATTAGCTTGGTCATTGTAGTGCTGTGTCCAGTCTGTCATATTTACACCGAGAAGGCTTTTTGATGGGAGAGGGTTGTTAGGGATCGAAGCAATCCTCACTAAAAACTTTAATGATGATATTGCTAGAAACAAATACTTTAGGAGGGGCATCCCCACTGGATGGATGCATTTTTTAAAAGCTGATATACCCTTTCTCTTCCTGCTCAAAGGCTCTCTCAATTTTTTTGTCTGAAGTGATTGCATTTGTAATTCTTATCTGCATTAAACAAATAAATAATTGTTCAGAAAAAAAGATGTCTTGCCCATTTTGACAACAAATCAGAGATATTCGATAGTCCCGCTGAAAACAAAAAAAGTTAGGAGGGAAATGCATCCGTGCAGTGCATCACTGTCTACTGGTGTCAGAATGAGGCATGCCCAGCCAAGAGTGGTCTTACTTGCGCCTAGACGTGACTTTGGTTGGTGCAAAGTCCTCTCAAAATCGGTCTTAGCTACGACCCATTTCGTAGGGATGTGTTCATATTTTCGAATATTCAAGATGGCCTAAAATAGAAAATCGAATAATAAATTAGGCGTTACTGTGATCAAATGAGTTGCGTGCTTAGCACGGGTGCAAGAAAGCGAGCGCCAACGAGGAGGAGGTGTGTGGCTTCCTAAAGTTTATGAGCGTTTTGCTTTTTGCTCACAATGTGGTTGGTGCGATGCATCATTGTGGATTAACTGCAAGTCTGAAAGCTATTCAACAGACATAGTTAATTTTGCCAGATACAGTTTTGCGATAACGCATCACCATTTAAGACAAATGCATAGGACCACCTTCGTCAGCATATCATGGCTATGTGCATCACTGCTAACACGTCGGCGTGCAGCATTTTTAGCCCAGTGTTATGGTAAATGCGTAAATGATTCGGTGCTGCGAAACAATGAGAATTTTTCTTCCATGTCTGTACGCTTCTTACCACATTTCATACAGCGGTTTGTCTCAATGGTTGAGCTTTGAAAGGTAAGCGGCAAACTGGGTCAAATTTGAGTTTGATTAAACTTTAATTACAGCTGCAAGGTATAAAATACAAAGCGGGACTGCTCTCTCTCCCTCCATATGAAAATGGGGCTTAGAATATTTGAATATTAATCGAATAATGCCTTGAAAAATTCGAATAGTAATTTTGCCTGAAATGCCCATTCCTACTATTTAGCGCTTAAGACTGTCGTGATAGATGTACTTTATTGATCCCAAAGAGAAAATTTGGGCACTACAGTAGCAAAATAATATCGGAAATTAAATACAAAGAATAAATACGCCTAATTACACATGCTACACATACACAGTGCAAAGACATCAGTGTACAAGCAAGACAAAGTGCAGAAACACAACATCACAACATCGACTGAAACATTCACATTTAGTGTGTGAGGGGTGTGAGGTTTTGGGTTTAGTGTGATAGAAGGTACATTCACATGTGTGCAAAAACATTAATGTGTGCAAAATTAAGCAGAGAATTAAGAAAAAAAAACAAGAACAACTGAGTGGTGTATTGCAAGCGGATAATATTCTTATAGTGTGATTGTGTCCCATCATTAGTTCTGAGAAACAGGAGGCAGGATAGCACACTGGGAGGAGGCATTGTAGAACCTGATAGCAGGGGGAAGAAAAGAAGATCCCCTCTTCTCCGTCACTGCCTCCAGTGAGTTTAGACTCAGTCCGGTGATGGCACTGGCCTTGCTGTCCAGTTTATTGAGGCGCAGTGACGCTGCCGGTTAGTGCACCTGACACTGACCCCTGGTGCTTTTTTCCTACGACAATTCGACCCACAAAACAGGAACACAGCATATTCTCACAAAAAAAAACCAATCGTTATGGACTGGAGCACAAGTAGAACTTGCTCTAACCCTTGTGTTTAGTTGTAGCTCTCTGAATCTTTATGTGAGTGTGTGCAAGTGCATGTTTAGTTGAGGATCTCTGTTCTTCCTTTGTATAAAAGCATCTGCCAAATGAATAGATGGAATTGTAATGTTGAGTGGAGAGTTGTGTTCTGTGTGTGCATTCTTTGTGGTTGAAAACTGGACAAACTATGGAAGTAGTTTCCTAAATTCTGCTTAAAACACCTTCATTTTAAGTCTCTAACACTCTATGGTAGTTTCTAGTTGTCTAAGCTGGTTTCGTGAGAGGAAGTTCTCCATTATTCATAAGACACAGTTTCCAAGATGTAATCTACCACATGACTAAAGAGTGGATCCTGTTCGAAGAAGCATCAGGACCAAAATTATGTAACACCATAAAGCCCTGCTATGGAAGATTTTGCACAGTCATGTTCCCTAGCACCCTCCAAACTGCTTTGAAGCCCATCTAAAAACAGGTATGAACCAGAGATGGAGCAAGTCCACTCCATATATCACGTGGGTGCAGTTTCCTTGCACCTATCAATAATAAAGAGCAGCAGGGCCGCATTATAATGGCTTAAAAAATAATTACAGTTATTTTGCTCAACATCAAAAGCACAATTATTTTTTACAACTAGTTCACCAATTTAGGAACAAAATAGTTTTGTTGCATTTTATCATTTTAAATCAATAGAAAACAGCCTTTTCCTTTAGATTTTACGTTATAAGCCAATATTCCTTAAAATGTATAAACCTTTGAATCAAATAAAGACTACTTCTTAATTACATTAAGTGTATTTTTTAAATGCCACATATAAACACAATTAAACACACAAAAACGTATAGATAAACAAAATAAATAAATACATTACCCCAGAATGCAACAAATAGAAAGTTAAAAAAAGAGTTAAAACATTAGCTAGGTAGCCAAGTTTTAACTAAGCTCACCAATATCTCAGTCAATTAATTGAGGAAGCCAACAATTGTTATAACGATAACAATAAGATTATACATTGTGCAATCCTAAGGAGCAGTGTTGCATAACATCATGATATAAAGCTCCAATCAAACAATTTATAGGTGCCATGATGCATCAGTTGTGCTCAGTCTGAGTTGATAAGGGCCTATTTAGAGAGTATCTGACCCAACTGCAACTCATATTCAGTCAACAAATGCAAAGTCTCCTAAATAAGACATACAGGCTCTTGAATAATATACAGGCGCCTAAGCTCCAGGAAAAGTGACTGCATGACCCAGAGACAGTCATATAAAAGCTAAATAGGGAAACTTCACTTACGCACTAGTAAAATATACATTTGAGCTGTATGTGCACAACAGAAAGAGGGATAGGCCTAATGAAAGATGGATAAAACAAGAATATGCCACATACATATGATAGTGTTCATGCCTTGCAACATGGTGTTAGCCCTCCTTATTTGAAACACCTTTTGCATTTGAAAAACACCTCCGGCTCTCCTAGACCAGACCTTTCAAATTGCCTTTATGTGGTATGGATAGCTTGCATAGTTTACTATGAGGGATCAAGCTTTTTGTTTTTAGATGCAAAGCACCTTATCAGTCTCACTTACCCCTCTCTTTCACTCCCTCCCACCCTCTCAATTGTGTGGCTTGTGTACAAAAATGACTATATAGCAATTCACATATCCCAGTATATACATTTATATCAGATCCTACATTCAAGATCAAGCCTTAGGCTAATTATGACCGAGGCCAGAGTGACAGTGAAACAGTCTAATTGAAATGCCACATGCATATGATAATCTTTAAGGCCTAAAGACATGACGGGTACTTTTGTACACTAACCTACTGCAGTGCATTGTGGGATTTTATGAGTGCACTGGATATTCTGCATTATGCTTTGAGACATGATTACAAGACAGCAAAGCTCCCCAAGTAGTGCACTAACTAGTGTACCGGGTATAATTTTGGACATAGGCATGGTGTTGGCCCTCCTCATTTGACAAACCTTTTGCATTTGCAAAATACCTCCGGCTCTCCATGCCAGAGATTTCCAATCACCTCACATACATACAAAATTCGAACTGACTAATACAACTCTCCCAATAACATGTTCTCACTTAATAAATATATGGTGTTGAAAGACTTTAAACATGACGAAGGCCACACTGACAATAAAATAAATTCTCTCCGACATGTCATACACATATAGCAGGTCACACTGACATGGCATTGACTTCATTAAACCTCACCCATTATTATAAAGGTGCGATTACATTAAGCTTTCCCTATTAGGCCCGAAAACGCAAAGACCGGTCTTAGCGGGCTGAGTTACAACTCCAATCAAACTTGGCACTGAAAAATTGCACAGAAGCCCCTGCCAACCTCTAGGTGACAAACATGATTTCTCTGTTAACAAACCTTGAGACTTTTTTCCCCGCAAGACAGCTATCAGACTCTTGAACACATATAGACCCCCATTAGGGATCTACTCTTGACAGCTGAGACATTAACCCTTTGTAACAGAACAGTGCTGATCACAACTAACAAAGACTGACCTCCTTTCAGTAACGAGGGGGATTCAATGGGTTTTGTATCAATCAATATCAAAATAGACTAAAGCAGATTGATAGACCAATTTCCTTGAAAAAAACATTGTAAGATGGTACATCGAGGATCCCCCTGGTAGTTAAGATTACATTAACATTGAAAAATCAGCCATATCTACTTTGTTTGAGCTTTGTTAATATGGACATCTTCATTGTTCAGCTATTTCTATTAAAGCATTGCAGCCAAGCAATCATTCATTACATGATCCAGTGCGACAATGTTTGTTAAATGAGACACAATAATTTAAGTGGATTGGGCTAAGGAGATATTAAACAGTTTATATCCTCATGTGAAAGATCGACTCATAACGCAAGCTGTGGTGTGCGAGACCTGCACACGGGGTGCCTTGTTTTCCTCTCTAGAACCCGCTCAGGTTCCCTCGTGGAGTGAGAGCAACTGCACCACATTTCTCAAACTAGATTTATCATCTCTCAAGCTTATGCAACAACCTGTCAGCCTTCAACAAGTGTCTCAATCTGACTTGAAATTAGCCCTATTCAAAGTTCAATTCACCTATACCCTGTTTATTAAAGTAGGATGCACTGATCCAATACTGAGTATCAGTATAGGGGCCAAAAACGCACTGAAACACTGATTCAGTACCGGTGCGGATTTACCATATTTTCCTATCCAATCGACCAACGTATTTTAGGACATGAACGTGTGTGATGTAGGCTGATACATTACAGATCTCACACATGATCAGAGAACGCAAATTGTCTTAAAAATCACACTGCAATAACGCCTGTAATATTTTGCATAACTTGGCAACAGAAGCTTGCGGATCGTTAGCTCAGTTACTAAGCAAGTGTGTAAAAAGTGGGATTGGTGCATCTCTCCATTAGAGATGCATGTGGGCAGTGGTGGCTCAGTGGTTAGGGCACTGGGCTACTGATCAGAAGGTCGTGGGTTCAAGCCTCAGCTCCGC
>JAOUQW010000011.1:1235405-1261399 GCA_028565825.1 Olivaichthys viedmensis | reverse complement strand
AAACCACAGGACAAAAAGCCCTTAGTTATATACATTTGTTCCATATTTAAGGTTACACCATTGTCTACAAACTAACTCCTTTCTTATTAAAAGGTATGGGCTCATGTCTCCTGAGTATGCAAATGTTATCACATGTTTATGTTGACTTTTCATCATGTTCACTACAAAAATACACCACAAGAGTCTACCATGTTATTCACGAAATGAAGTGGTTGACTGAAGAAAGCATTTGAAGCACGTGAACAGCTATCCACTTGTGACCGGACCTGAGTGAGACAGGTCTACCAGGTCTGAACAGCTCCCTCCTGAAACACCAGGAGGCGAGGGCTGTAAACTCGGAGTGAAGATTTTGCTTATGAGCCGCCTGCTGCCGACAGACGTTGCGACCTCCTGGCAGCGCGTCGAGCTCAGTTCACGCCGTTGTTTGGGGGTTTTATTTATTTATTTATTTTTTATTTTTTTTAACAAAACGCGCCCTTTTATTGCAAAAAATACGGCGTGAAACCCCAGACGACTTCTGTCCCGTTTGGCCTCCCACATGACGGCAGCGCGACTGCGGAGTGAACGCGTGCTGCCTGAAATGCCTGCGAACCCGCCGCGGCTCGAACGCTTGGAAACGATTCCCGTCCCCCATTTTTATTTCTTTTTTTAAAAAAATTTCGTTTCTTTCAGTCTATGGAGGCGGCGGTCTTGACGCCCCAGATGATTATGGAGGTCGGTTGCAGTAGCGGGGGCATGAACGCGGAGCTCGAAGTGAAAAAGCTGCAGGAGCTGGTCAGGAAATTGGAGCGGCAGAACGAGCAGCTGAGGACGCGAGCAAACGCCGCTCATGGCTGCACGAGCGCGCACGCTCTCCGGTCTCCTCAAGCTAATCGGTTCGGGAATCCGGTCGGTTCTGGAAGCTGTTGCATGCCAGGCCAAGCGCCAACACCCTCCTGTCCCACAGCGTTGGGACAGTGCTGTGTGTCTGACGAGCATTTTCCTTATTTCCAACCTTATTCCGATGATGTTGCGGAGAGCGAAAAGGAGAACGAGTTTAGGCTTTCGTCTGAGCCCACGGTTTTGGACGGGGTTGAGTTAATAGACCTAGATTCCATTTTCCAGTGCACTGGGGAGTCGGATGAGACCTGGTAGGCGTCTTGATAAATGATGCGCCTGTTGTGTCCTATATGTATGTCTCAAAAAAAAAAAAAAAAAAATTGTTCATGCTTCATCCCATAGCCGAAATGAATAGGAACTGCAACAGCTGCTGTTTTCACATCCCCTTTCCCTGATCTAATATTGTCAATCGACCCTGAAATGCAAGAATGGCATAAGACACGATGAACTACTGGTTCACTGTCTCGAGCATTAATACTTTTTGGATTCCTTAATAGAGGGACTTCTTTGTTTCATTTGTGCACGGCCAACTATTCCAGTGGCACGTATACCAGTTAGTTATAGAATACTAGTTGCCCTATATGTCAGATGAATAAAAGTAGTGATCTGTGATTTTTTTTTTATTTTAACGAGTTTCCAAACCGCACTAACTTCTACAGGATTTAATATGCATCCACACCCAGCCACTTCACGCCGCCTTCATCTATTCTCTGGATCTTAAGCTTCTTTCCATTTTTTTTTTTCCAGGTCATAAAGCGTGTGGTCAAAGCTGTTGCGAGTTTTAGTCGGATTAATAGCCGTTGTCATCAAATTTGACTTAAAGATAAGATGGAGACGTTTATGGGCCAACCTTCTGCATTTCATGCTTTGGGGTAGACATCAGATAGATTTGAGCTCCTCCTGGATAAAGTGCAATCTACGTTTGCTGAAGTGGCTCACTAAGATCAAGGCGACTGCTCACTATAATAGCAGACATTGATGCTTCAGGACTGGTCTTTCTTTCAGTCCTAGACCGAAATCCTTGCTCTTGGTGAATATTAGTGCAGATGTCTACCCCCAGATGTGTCACTATACAAGATCTGTACAGTGTGAACATGAACAATTAGTCAATTAAGAAGAAAGTGAGAGAATTGAAATCCCATGCTAAGCCATACATGTGTCTGATTTCTCATGACCGTGTGCTATACTGTTTCATTAAGAAGCAGTAAGTTAAGGAATAGTGCTATTAACACCAAGTGTATATCGCCGCTGTCCAATGAAAAATATGTATCTCCAAAATTCCAGTTTTTCAGGAACACGAAAAAATACTTTTTCATATCATTAATCGTACACAATAAATCCGAAATTCACGGTGCGATTTGTCAGCTTTTCATTGGTCATTTAGATGTTCACTGCTGTGGGGTAGATGGAGGTTTTTGCCCACATACCATATATGATAAAAAGTAAAAAACGCAACAAGTGGAGATGCATGTTTTTCAATGGACAGCGACGATATGTAAGAACAATTTGTTACAGCTAAGTTAGCTTATTTACAGCACATCATGAGGTAGCATGTCACAAAAGGACAGGCTCCCAGCCAGAGAGTAGCCGACTTCTAAAAATGTCCGATCTCAACACTGCCTCAAGATCTGATGGACCAATAAAGGAGCTAAGCCATGTCCATGTTCATCAATAGCCAACTTCAACCTTCAAGTAGTTTTTTTTTTTCTTCTCCTTTCTTAACCCTGTGGAGCCAACCACCACTGATGACTGATGAGTAAAGCAGATATTTTATGAGAGTAAATAATCACTGATGACTTTTTCTCTCCCCAGGCTATATGCTTCCTCTAAGTCATGTTTGTGGTCTGGTGAGAGTATAACCCCTCTGCAGTGGTGCAGACATGTGCTTGACCATCCTCGACCGGAGGTGGAGGCAGCCAGGCGATCTCTCTGTCAGAAATTCGAGTCAGGTAGGCTGTCTACAGAGGGAAAAAAAACCCCACACAGACTTGGACTAAATTATATTATCAGTAGGAAATCATGTACTGAAAAATCTTTTAAGACTAAAACAAGGTTTATCCTGTAACTGTAAACTAATGAATATAAGATAATCAGTAGATGATCTGGTATTGTTTAGCTGGCGTGATCGTAATGAGGCCTGATGGTGAAAGAAGGAGACTGTAGCACGGCAACAAGGAAGGTCACAGTTTTAGATGCCTGTTGCATGACGAGGTATAAATAAAGATCATGTTCAAGATGGGTGGGGAAAAGGCTGGTAGCTCTGTTCTCTCACCAACACTGTGAGAGCTACCCAGTAAACCTGGTGTAGTTCAAGACTATAAAGGATTGTAGTTGAAGAACAACCCGCCTACTAATTTGGTCAAACCAGCTTAATCAATAAAATCTATTGGTTAAGAATTATTAAAAATTTATGTCAGTACATTACAACACTTCTGCTCACAAACCTCAATCTAATGACATTGAGCCTCAAGCTCACACATGCTCCATGCTGACTATTGCATACAAGCAGTCATGTACATTGTATTGTATTGCATCAGTTTTGGAGCATGTACTATAAACTTTAGGGGCTCCTTGAAGCTATTCCACTAGGATTCTCTTTCGGATTTTGTTAGCAGGTGGTGCATGTTTTGCCTTCTTATCTTAGCAATTTTCTGGCACGTGCAGGTAGTATAACTTCTGTATGGCGGAAGCCTATTGGACATAGCTTGTAAAGAGGGGCCAATGCTCTTAGCTAACCTGCTGTATGTCACATTGGGAAAACTGCAGTAGCTGTCCCTCTGAGAGTTATAATCATCCTGGCCACCACTTGCAGCTCAGTAACATCAACTTTTTTTTTTTTTCTTGTTCAGGTGGCTGTGGTTTGCTATTCTTACCATAGAGAGGAGTCCCATTGTCGTTTGACCCACTCTTTGCTTTTTGCTATAGTAGAGAAAAAGCCTAAACATGGAAGCAGTAACCATGGAAACTGTTTACATGAAAGGATTCGGCTCTTGATGCCAAGTGTCTTATACAGTTCTCATTAACAGGATACATAACCTACATATTTTTAACACGCCAGCCATAAATATAGCTGCAGCTTTTCTTTAGTTGAGTGGTGTTCTCTTTATAGCAGGTCTGTATTATTTATTTGTGAGGATCCACAACTTTAGGAATGTGATTTTTAAAATTATATGATTTTAAAAGATGAGTGTGTTAAAGTTGTTAAACTATGGCTCCTGGTCAGTGCCCCTGCATAAATGGCTTACATTGAGACACACACAGTCCCTTCTCTTAAAGCCTGAATGCTGCTTTGTGCCTAACCACAGAGGGAACAGATGTGTACTCTGGCTCCCCATCAATGTGTGTTCTGTGGCCTTCTTGATGGCTCTTGATGGGATGTTGTGAGGTAGCTCTTCACAAAGATTGTATTTCTTTGGTCTTACGTAACCTACTGAATGCTCTTGTGTTTGTTCTGATGACCACCAGAGTCCAGTGCCCCTTTCACATGCACAAAGGAAGTGCAGTGATGCTGGTTTAGAAAGCGTGGAAGTTTATTGAGAAGGTGCAAAGTGTCGGGCACTTGGGAATGTTTTTAGTCCTATATACTATCTACAGTATATACTATACTGTTGTCGTGTTTCCCACAAATCTGATATTTGTTATACGTTGTTGGGTGGATTTTGGGTAGGATGGATATGACGCACAGCAAAGTCAGCAATTACAAATGACAAAGACTAAGACTATTTTATTTACTTTGATACTATAGGTCTCATCACCTGCATCATCTCGACTGTACTGGGGTCTTCTGCCTCACCCCAGCACTCTCGGCTCTCTTTCCTTAATCTTTCATACCGACTGACTCCTTCATCTGAGAATACCGCTTCAAAAGTTTTTTCTGCATTTTTTTTCCATTGTTTACTGCAATTGTAAATTTACATCAAATTAATATTGCTAATAATTCTTGGGGTCACTATTTCTGCATTTACTTTTTATCACAAGATTTATTCAGCTTTTGTTCTTATGAATTTGTTAAATCAGTGTTGCAGTGTGACATCATGGCTCATGCAAGAGTAAAAACAGAACTGCACATTTATTAGTAACACCAATAATTTAGATCGATGTTTCCAGCTCCCGATAAAGAGAAGAGCGAATTGTTAGCGGCTCCCCACTAATTGTTCGAGCGCAGGCCAGTTATAAGCAGTCTGAAGGCGGCTGAAAGACAATTCAAAGTGTTGCCACATATCACTGGCCACAAGAAATTGATATGCATTTGGATTACCTTCATCTATCCGTGGCATTTTGCCACTTGAAAATGCATTAGGTAAGTGCATTAAAATGGATTATTCTGAGTGGTTAGATGGGGAGCAGGACATGCTATACGCTCAATAAATGTGAACTAGCGACGGAAAATAGTCGGCAACAATTTTTTGTTTAACACATCACTTCAGTAGATTAGTCTATGTTAGTGTTTAATAAGCAGCATTACTGTATTCCAGGGGAATACTATTTGTTCATGACGATTGGTCATTGTCATATGCTCTGCTAAAGCTGTAAAGTGTGCAGAGAATGAGAGCGCGAATATGAAGAGCTTCTCTGACAGACTGTAGTTTTGAATATGCATGTGTTAACTGCTAATGTAGCACAGTTCATCAACTTTTTTACAATTGGAAGTTACTAGCTAGCAAGCAAAAACTTAACATCCAGCCATTAGCAGGGAAGGAGAAGCTTTACCAGGTCTGTCCGGTTCCTCTCTCTCATTAGTTTGTTAGTGCTGCTCTGCCCCACCCCCCACCTTTTCCTCATGCTGACCCTAAGCTTTGTTAAAAAAATATTTTTTTTAAAGAGACGAAATATACTTGGGCGGCTGGGGGCTTGTTAACATACCTGGGCGCACAGATGGCTGGTTGCCACATGATTGTTGGTGGCGAAATGAGACTCAGAAATGCTTGTTTAGTGTTATGTTTTTTCTTTTCACTCCACAGAAGAATATCTCATACCTATATGGAATTAAAAAAATAAAATGAAAAAGTATTTGACTGCCAGTGTAAATTAAGTCTTTATAAGCTAAAATAGCTTTACTATCTAAAAATAAATGTATCAAAATCACTGAATGTTGTTATGATTTAATGAAAATACTTTGATAATGTTGATGCCAAACTTTTCTTTCTTTTGTCTGCTCTTTAGGTCATAGATGGAGGGGCGCATTCTCCTCTTCCCCATCCTCTCCTGCTTACCTCCACAGTCAGTCAGTGGGAGTCTTCCCTCTTTGTACCTTGTCTCCCACCATAAAATCCTGCTCCACTCCATCACCTAGTACTGCTACCTGTGAGAGACCAGGTAATACAGTCTGTAACACACAGACCAGTTATTAATAAACTTTGGATTTAGTGTTACAGCATTGAGCAAAGGTATTATACGTTAACTGAAGAGGTGGATACTGACCCTGCGGTCACACTAGCAAGCGACAATGCGTCAGGCGACCATTAATTTCCTATGTGAGTGCGTGTAACAGTGCTGCAACTCCGATGACAGCGGCAAGCAGCATGGTGACAGAATGACAAGCGACGTTTGAATTGCGGTTTTCTCAAATCTATGCAAATTATTTACGGCGCATGTTCTCCGTTGTCCTTCAAAAACTTCCAACAGTTTCTACCTGCGTTTAGTTCTTATTCAACAGAGTTTGGCGCTCAGATACGGGGGGGGACGACGACATATCAGCTGTCGTGTACGTTTTACTAAAATATTAAAATACATTTTACCCAAAAGCACACGGTGATGTGTATTAATTATATTTTGGGTACTACGGTCTCGTATCAGATCTTTAAAAAGGACAGTGCATGCCCAAACATCAGGGACTTGTCGCCTGCTAGTGTGAACACAGGGTGACTATGAAGTCAATAGTGTCTTCTTTGCTGTAAACCTTTCCTGTTCTCATCTCTTTCTCTCGTCTTCTGTCCAGCTTTATCTATTTCCTCATCCCTCCATCCCTCTTACCTTTCAACCCTGACCCCAAGTGGAAAGGACCGCTCTATTCTAGCTGAGAGAACTCCCACTGTCCTCTATCACCCAGCCAGTCGCAGTAAGCAGTGCTGCCATTCCATAATCCATCCCAACCTTGCCATGGTGACCCTCTCCATAGTAATACTGATTATGGTGACACCCAACCGCATAGCACCATACCGGTCATTTGCCATGTGTTGCAGCAAGTAAGACAGATTGATGTTCATTTTTCCTAACTTTTCACCTTCAAAGGTGTATGCTGTGAGGCTGTTAAATATTGCAATAGTCTTTCCTTTACGAAATCACTGTGCTCTCTCTGCTCTGTACTGCATAATAGAATGTGCTTTAGTCTAAGATCATGGTTTAGTTTAATGGGTGCTTATACAACTGGATGGCCCTTGCAGGTCGCAATCAGCGACGTGCTCCGTTCAGCCCACAGTCCTCTCTGGACAGTGAGCTGAGCACCTCGGAGCTGGAGAACGACTCCATCACAGGATACAGACTGCAGGACCTCACCGACGTGCAAGTGATGGCTCGCCTGCAGGAGGAGAGTAAGTGGAAGGCATAGGAAGGAATAAGTTGATACGTGTTGCCAAAATGGGCAAGAACAGCTGTATCTGTTTGTCTGTCAGTCGGTCTGTCTGTCGGAATTCTTTTAATTAAAATTCAGTTTTATCTTTGCTTCAACACCTGGGCATAAAGGCATTTGCTTGTGTACAATCAAGAAAGTAACTCAGGATCTTGTTGCCAAATTCATTGTACGAAGAATTGTCTGTCCCTTTAGTTTTTAACCCATTTTTATAATCACAAAGTTACTGTAAAACATGTTTATGCTGTCACATGGGTTATCTTAAGGTCTGCGTCAGGACTACGCCACCACCTCGGTTTCCTCCTCCACTAACAACCGGCGCAGTGCCAGCTTCTCCTTTCAATTTGGACAAGGGACCCATTTGGAGGAGGAGGATGATGATGATGATGATGATGATGAAGATTATGTCCAGCTGCCTCCTCCACAGCCCCGTCTGACCCGAGCTGGACCCTTGCAGCGTACTCTATCCCATTCACACACCTTCACCAGCATTAGGGAATGGAGGCGCAGCACCCCATCCATTCCCTCCACTGCTTCCACCCTTTCCTACCAAGGCCAAGCCAGCCTCAGCACCACTAGTCACACACCCGAGCAGCCCAGCTTCAGAGCCAGTCCAGGTGAGACCAAGTAAAACACCTCAATGGTGGCTGTGTGAGAAAAAAACATATTAATAACATTTGAATGGCCTTAGTGGAGAAAAGAAGCCCTACATCGCGACTTCATTTTAATAGGGTTCTTTTGTTAATTATTTTTGTTCTTATATAAATTTTCATAAACAGAAAAAACAATTATGTAGCACAGTTAAGTTACAATTTAGTCATTGGTTAATTGTACAAATTTATACCATAGAAAGTTGCTTACAAGTGCACTATAATTTACAGCTGTTGCTATGCTCACTAAAGATACACTGCTTACTGGCCCCTTAAGCCTCTTGCAGTTCTATAATCTTTTATTAGCTTGTCCCCTTCCTTTTGGATTGTGTAGGCTGATGATGCCTTAATCAGGGTGGTTGGACGTAAGCTGCCTGAGACCTTGCGATTTTGAAAGGGTATTGGGAAACAGTGTTCCTTTCAAAAGAGGTGACTAAAGTAAAGACAGACAATAAAATACTTTTAAGACAGGCATACTATGCACTCCATGTTGGATTTTATGTCTGGCAAATTGTACGGTATTTTATTTTTGCTTTCAAATATAATGTAGGGTGTTAAATGTAATGTAGAACATTTTTGAATTTGGTGAATTTTAAATTTGTCTGTGTCCGTGTGCATATTCATCTCTGTGTAGCTCTGCATTCTTTGTCATTTTTGCATCTGGTCACCTTCACACTCTGCCTAATCCTTAAATGATAAGATAACAGGATGTGATGTCATGCTCTAGATAAACTGCGAAGGAGCATGCCCAACCTCGTGAGGGCTCCCAGCATGCCGAGTGTGCCAACTCCAGCCAATCACACAGCTTCTCTTACATCCATCCGCAACAGTCAAAGCTTTGATTCCTCCAGTGCACTTGCAAGACTACAGTCCTCCAGTAAGACATCATTCTGTATTTTTAATCATGTAACATGACCGGAGAAAACACAAGTGACTAACTAACTTGGTTAAATTGCATACTACAAATTATTACACTGCAGAATATTTAATCCCTATTTATTTTTGTTCAGTTCCTTCTCCAGGGCAACTCCAGAATCGGGTTCAAAGTGTTGGAAACTTTCCAGTGTCCTCACACCAACCGCTCAAAGCCACTGCCTACGTTAGCCCTACCATTAAAGGTCCCTCCGCCATGACCACATCAGCCAGTTTACAGTCGCTGCCCAGCAGTGGCATCCCGCTGTCAAGCAAAACCCAGACACCTGTCCGTAGTGGCCTTCCACGCCCAGCATCATTTATAGGGACCAACTGCACTCCCCGGAGCAAGCTCACTCAACCCATGAGAAGGTACAAAGACATCGAGAAATACTGGTGTTCCAATTTCAAAACATTTTCTTTTCAAGAATTCAGAATTTTCATACTACTTATTGAGAAATATTTGTTAATTAGCTAATCTTTCATCAGATCAATACTCCAACCTCAATATCACATTTGGGTTTGTCAGTCCAATTTTTTAAATGAGTGATATCTATATATTATGAAATAATTAGTGGAGTGGGTTGGAAAGAATAATTTGAATGGGCCTTCACTGCACTATAAGTATTTTCTATTTAATCTCCTATTTATAGAGCAATTTCTTTTTCTTTTTGTAGTTTGCTGACCCCGCCAAAGAGCCTGGCAACCCTCAGTGCCATACGGGATGGAAGCTGGCGAGATGGCTGTTACTGAACAGGTTGAAGGTAATGTGTAGGTTCAGTGAGGAGACCAAAGAGCACCCTGCTGGTTAGGGTTGCTCACTGCATTATTAACTGTTCTTGTAGAGGGTAGGGAAAAAAAAGACTAATGACAAAAACCCAAACCAATATTTGTAACTGTGAGGGTTTAAGTCTGGACTTCTCCCTCTGTGCTGCTTGTTTTTCTAGCTCTGTATGCAAAAAAAGTGGCCCTATGTCATGTTTGATCTGATGAATGCACATCTACATAACAGCGTTATGAATTTAAGAACAAAGCTGGACACACTGCCCTTAGAAGCAGCTGTTAATTCCTTCAGCTTCAAAGTTTTTGTCGTATTTTCCCCAAAAGGAAAAAGACTAAACCTGCTGCTAAACAAATCTGGCAAAAAAAACCTTAGAATCACTGACATGGTACTGAATTCACAATTGCAATATAACTTGTATTATAATTTTTTTTAAATTTAAATTATTTTAAATGATTTCACTTTTTGCAGGAACATAAAACGAAAGTAATGGTCTTTTATAGATTCATTTACAAACAGCTACACAATGTGTCCTGTTTTAGAGAAACTGTAAACACTACGGTGATGTGTATGAACTTGTGGTAGCACATACTCTGTCACAGTTTAACTTAAGTTTTGTTATTTTAAATATCTTTGTATTACACTGTTAATGTTTTTCTTTAAGCAAATAATATGAACCACCTGAATTAATCTTCCTGTTTGTGTTCTTAATGTTTAAAACACATTTTCACAGTACACAGTATTCAAGTTTACATATTGTAATATGCATTATGTATCACAACACTTTTTTTGAAGTTTCACTTTATGATAATTAAAATGAATGTGAGTGCGTACGTGTAAGAGAAAAATAAAGGTTTTTAATCTGGTGTTTATTGGAGTCATTTTTCTATGATTTGAGAATAAGATTAGCCTGAAATGACAGTTGAAGTAAATATAAAATTATCTAAGCCTTTTTTGCTTAGTTTATATAGTATGTAAGGTGTTTAAAGCTGATGTAAATACTATATAAAAACACTAGCTAACAAAAAGCTAAATACAAACTATTTATCATGCAAATTTCAATTGTACAGAATACCTGACAGGATGTTAGGATTAAACTGGTCTTCTATATCTTGCTTTGATAAAAATGCTTTGGTGCCTAGAGACCTGCTAGCTTATAAGGTATTCTGCTCTGTTCAGTGCTGTGCTAAAATGAGTCATTTGCAGACAGTTCTCCTGACTCCTGAGCAATTCAGTGTGTCCTAAAATATAGTCTCCACATTTTGTTGTCTGTTGTATGTCACATCTTTATAAGACCATTCACCAAGTCTTAAATACCTAAATACGTCTTGAATTTGTACTGACTAGCACTGACGACTATCAGATTGATCTGTGCCGGAAAGAGGTGCACAGGACCACTGACGTTATGAAATGTTCTTACCAGAGATCTCCAAAACCCCAAAACTTACATAATACTGCTTTATGGAGTTAAAATTTTGAAGGGTGGAAGTAAACCCAATTTTGTGCCAAAATCATCTTGCCTGCCGGAATCTTCCTGCTCTCTGTGTGATAACTCCTACTTCGTATTAGTCAATCCTTGTATGCTGTGCCTATTGGACCTCAAGAACTTGTTAAAGCCTTTATGGTAAAAGCATTTAACTTGAATATACATCATATAACATATGTCCATATTTATTCCTTTCTCTAAAACAAATGACTGATGTGAGAGGAACATTTACATGTTATGTGTATATTCCACCCTGTTAGGCCTGTGCTTACTAGCACATAACTATCCCAATAACATGTAAATATGCTTCTCACATCGGTAATTTGTTTTGAAGAATGGAATAAATATGTATATATAAGGGTTGCATTGAATCTCCCACACACCACACTCTCACACAGCTAGGTGGATTGGCTTTAAAGTAGTCAATCCACCCACCAGCACATTAATTTCATAAAACGAAAGTACTACATACTACCAGGGAGAAAAGTAATATTGGGGACAGAAAAAAAAAACATGAAATACAACTGATTAAAATTAAATATTCATGAAAAATAATAATGTACCGAAGATAAGTAGGAGATTGGGCAATTTTATTTATTTTTAAATATTGTATATAGTTATGATAGTTTTAATTAAGAAAGTGGCAAGTACCTTCTGCAAACATAGGGAAAACATATATACACTGACAAAAAATGCAAAAACAATTTTTTTATATATTTGTTTTATTTATGAATAAACAACTAAATGTAGAATTAAAATATTTTAAAACTATGCTTAACAGTTACTATGACATGGCTTTCATGACATGGACAGAAAAGGTAACGCATGCAAGGGATGACCCGTTACAGTTATACATGAAGTATTTGACATGGTTTGAGTCTTTTAAAGTTTACCTTGTTTAAATTGGAGCGTTTAATATGACTTGTCTCGGACATGTCCAATATTATGGGTTAAGCTGGCATTTTCTAGCCTACAGGTATTAAATATGAAGAATTATATAGCATTCCAAACTCTTCCTCCAATATAACATTTAATGCCAGAATCTTCCTGCCTTCCAGTATATACAGTAGAAACCAGTCGTCATATATATTAAATCCCTTTTGTCTTTTATCAAGACATGTAATAGGACAAAATTTGGAGTTTGTCATGACTTTACTTAAAATAAGGTTTCAGAAAGATTTTGACGAGTGCTGTAAGTTTGCCAGAATCTTTCCGCTCTCCAGTATATAGAAACAAGTCATCATAAAAACTGGTTTTCTTGCTATATATAGGAGTTATCAGAGACAACAGCTGTTAGGGGGAGTGTATATGCGTTAATGCAGTGGCCAGGAAGATTTTTGCACAACATCGGTACATGCACTACTCATTTACATAGACAGGACAGAGAGCTTTCAGAAGTCGAATTAGCTGTCCCTGTCCTGGGTAAAACCTCAGATGCATGTTCACTGGATAGCAGAAACTATGGCTTTAGCCTGCAATATGAAGGGCCTGCATCCTCCAGTGGGCTTGTGAGAGCATTCTCTGGGAATGGCAACATCCTAGGTGTTTTTTTAGAGTGTTTCTCTACAAGAAATTTGTGCAGTGGCAAGTTGGCCCTCCCGTCACACTTTTACGAGATACTACAAAGTAGATGTCACG
The DNA here is from genome assembly GCA_028565825.1 of Olivaichthys viedmensis. Taxonomy (NCBI): domain Eukaryota; kingdom Metazoa; phylum Chordata; class Actinopteri; order Siluriformes; family Diplomystidae; genus Olivaichthys; species Olivaichthys viedmensis. The sequence goes on along the minus strand of JAOUQW010000011.1, from coordinate 1,248,485 downwards.
GCACTGTGTCTGGCACATATTGTGTTGCGTGTAGGGTCATTTGAGGAGCAGTGCATGTTAGCCAGGAACTGAAATATTCCTGGTATCTCACCAGATAATCCACAGGTTTGGGATTTACAGGCGCTCAACAGGTTTTTCCATCTTGGTAAAGCAGTTTCAAGATTTATTCTTGTATTATTTCAATTCAATTGAATTTTATTTGTATAGAGCTTTTAACAATAGACATTGTCACAAAGCAACTTTATATAAATCCGCATGTAGATCTAGACCCTTAATGAGCAAGCCAGAGGCGACAGTGGCAAGGAAAACCTCCCTGAGACGACATGAGGAAGAAACTTTTAGAGACTCAAAAGGGAACCCATCCTCTTCTGGGTGACACCCGATAGTGGGATTATAAGTCATTACAGTAGACAGTCATATAGAGAAAAGGCAACAACATAAAAATTTGTTGAAAGGATATGGCATGTTTGGTATGATAACATTGTGAATAGAAGTCCTGGGATGATTATGGGACAGTATTTATGATTACAGCAGCAGTTCTATGGTATCCAGTTGAGATTATCCACTAAAGCAAGAAGATGAGTATTAGGCATCAACTGTTTTTGGGAAAGTGCAAGTCTTTAGGGTATCCAGGTGAGATTATTCACATCAGCAGGAAGTGAGTCATAAACCCCAGATCTGCACCTTTACCAGCATCACAGTTAAGCTGTGAGGGGGAAACCAAAGACTGGTAAGAAATGGCATAATTTAATACGCAAAGAAAAGTAGATTCAGATATCAGATGACATGTCAGATGTTAGGAGTCAAATGTTTAGATACACACAAGCAAGTTTTAGCTTATAGGCGTTAGTGTGTAGGTGAAAAAATAACTTTCGACTGGATTCACATGATTCATTTAAAAGAGTTGTTCAATAAAGGCAAATTATTAACGAATTGCTTAATGCAAAACATTCAACTTCAATGTCTGCACTCACTTCATCACAGCCACCATCAAACTGCCTACAGTTAGGCCTCTACACCTGAACCTGTCACATTTGCTTAAACCAACTTAAACATCTCTATCAGCGGAAGCCTCGTCAAACCACCCAAACGAATCGATGTCTTAAGGTAGATTTTTAATGAATACGGGGATTCGTATTCGCTCATATCTTTTAGATTAAATTTTTTTCATGATTCTGTGATGCGGAATGCGTTGGCAGATTCATTACCGGTCCGTGCCCCCCTCCCCCTATGCCACCCCTTCCCTGTGAGCCTTCTTCCCACCTCTTGAGTGTCACATGCACCGTTCACGCTTTTGTTGCTCGCCCTCATCACTGAGGCCTTTGTCCTGCAGTGATAGAACTGTCGAGAACAATTACTTCAGGGGCCTTAACGACAGCGTTATAATCTTCCCACAGGTTCTCTTCAAGACGACATTAAAAGAGTTGACAAAGCTCATGGGGAGAGTACATGGGGAAATAAACATTGTTTTCTCCTGCACTGGGTTAAAACTTGTTTTCTACTAAGTCACTAAAGATACCAAGTAACATAAAAGAGTCCATTTTGGGCCACAAAATCTAGGTTTAGTTGAAGAAAATAAAAATGTAGCTTAGAAAAAATGCATTAATTTGAATATTACATCAATTTAAAAGTTATTTTCCCGTAAAATAAGAAGATATCCTTCAATGATAAGCCATGAATAAATCTCTGTTGGTGTTACATGGTATGTATTTTTTTATTCCCTACATAGTGTTACAGGATCTACCTGCAAACGAGATGCTGGTTTCAGATGGGATTTGCTGAAATAATAATGTATTGGCTAAATTAAACAAAAAAGAATTAGACATAAAGAGCATTGCTGTGCCGAAGTTCATAGCTTTGTTCATGTTCGCGACTAGCCCACCATTTCATGTGATAGCCCGCAGCTCATACACTGCCAGCTCGCAACTCATTTGGATGGCACCGATGGTCCCGAGGAGCCACCCAGGGGGTGCAATTACCGCACGCCCATGCTCAGCCAAGCAGAGGAAATTACACTTTCTGGAATCAGGACCTCTCAACCTGGGGACTGACTGTTGGACCAGTGTCCCTTCAACAATTACAACCCCCCGCCTTTTGGACTGTGCTATCTGTTTATGAGTGGGCCCTCTGGAGGTCACATTGTGAGACGCTGCCATGTCTGGACCTCAGCTCCTCGGGCCGTCCCCAAAGTGAGTGCCGCATGACTGCTCTCATACAAACAGGAGAAAAGCATGAGTTTAAAATTCTGGATCAAAAACGCCACTGCTAGTGCCAGGTCGTTGTGTTGACATGCTTGTGTATCACTTAATGGAGCCTCTTAACCCTTATACTCTGTTCACTATTTAGCAATGAATGCCCATTGACCTATCTATTGGTTTTATAGCATTGTAATTGTAAAACAAACAAACAAAAAAAATACTCAATATGTTTTCCTCTCAACAATATTCATGGAAAGAGAAAAGTTTCATGTTGGAAAAATTATTTGTAATATTGTTCCTTTTCTAGTAAAAATTCACCATGTATTTAAAAGTTTATTTTTCATCATCCATTATGGCATCCTCTTTTTACTGAAAAAACGTTCCACCACAGCCACGCATAAAACTTTTATTTTTATTTTTATTTAAATAAATACACCTTTTCCCTGAACTTTCTTAAGTGCAAATGCTATGCCCTCTCTACTCCATGGCAGGTTAATAAGGAGGATGCTGTGCTTAACCATGTTAAACACACTGAGCTGGTGAATGCAGCCACATGCACCTCAGCCTAACCTAGTCTTCAGAGCCTTTTATTGTATACTTGCACTAATCCAGTCTTAATGAATAAAGCTATGCAGTTTACCCTGCATGCATTGTATAATCTCCTATCTTCTTGCTGTTTATTTGTTTGTTACCTGTCTCACTCTGTGCATAGAGAAATTTGCAGTGTTGTGCAGTTGTCTCTCATTGTCCCCCTTTCCAAACTCCCGCTGTTACTATAAGCACTCAGTGACATTATGACTCTCCTTAAGAGCTCATAGATGTAACTATAGCAGTGATGAAAATCTGAAATAGTTATATCGTTAATACTATAATACACTGATATAGATCATACTGTCACAGAAAATCACAATTCATGCATCCTTTGGAATAAAGAGACTTTCAAAACAGGGTAGCCTACTTTTTAACAAACAAACATACCAGGTTTATCAGAGAAAAGTGTATTTTGCTAAACTACTGAAGGCTAGCAACTGTTGTTGTAATGTTTATGGCTGGTTGTAAGCAGATACCGTCATATACCAAAAACTACAATATTAGGTTGTATGGTTATTATACCATAAAATATTTTGTGGAAAAAACATCTGTTTCCTTATTTGTGATAAAATAACATATAACCAGGGATGGCAAAAAAAAATTGATTTTGATGCAAAATATCCAAATATATAAGTACCCAAAATGTAAATGTATCGAAATAAACTACTAACAAATACAGAATTTTGTATTTTGGAAATACAGAAATACATTCTGTAAGGAGGGCATGCGATCAGTAGTGCCACTTCAGTTCATAAATGTAATTTTAGCATTTTGCTTTCTGCAAACGCCAGGTATCCTTCAGAAACTAGACTGGTGGTATGTGCTATACCATGAAGGGTCAGTCAGTTACACTGTCTCTTTGGTTTCTAAAGTATTATTGTACCACAAATCTTAACCTGCTGTTATATCCCCCCCCCACGTGTTGTCTTAACATAGCTACAAGATTAATGCAGCTTTGCCTGCTTTCCATCTTTCTAGCTAGCAAAAAGTATGAGGAATAACATGCACATGAACTGTTCACAAACAGAAAGTGCTGATTTTGATAAGTGTTTGGTCCTAGCAGAGAATTTCTAGCTGTGGAGCAGCTGTATTTCCTCCAACAGAAATACAGAAAACAAAAGCATTACAAAATCGTATTTCCTATTTAAAATACATATTTAAAATACATGCATCAGAAATAGTGTCCATCACTGGGCATGGGCAACATTTCTGTATCAGTCTCTAAGTTCAGCGGAATTTCATTAGATTGTTGTGTATATTAGAGAGGGCAAGCTGATTACATTTAGCTAGTTTTCCAGGAGAGAATGAGCAACACAGTGTGCTGGAAGAGCGGGAGAGACAGAGAAAAAGATTAAATCCAAGTTTCTTTCATCCATGGCTGCTTTCATGTCTTTTTTTTCTTCCAAATGCAGGGAATTATCAGCACTGCTACTAATGCAGTCTGCTGTAAGGCGGAGGGGAGGAGGGTGTTCTACAGAAGGGATGTGGATGCGATGAAAAAGAAATGAAGGAGGGATGAAATATAAGGTGCAAGATGATATTGAGGTTTGACCATCTGCCCCTTTTGTTATGATTGTTTTGGTTAGTAGATTAATAAGGCTATACGGATCAATAAAATGTTGGTATCCTTTTATCCTTTTTAAGTAAAGACTCTGAACAAGTATTGTCACTACTTTTGCTCTGTTTTACATTTGACCTCAATACACAGAAGATTCTGATAAACCTGAAAAACAGCATTAGAGGCAGCATTAAAACATTATTAATACACCTTAAATTAAAATAATAAAAATAATCTTAATAAATAAATAAAGGCAGAACATTTTCAGATATTCTTGGCCTGCTTTCTAATCTCCTGTGTTTGCAGCATGTGTGTGTGTGTGTGTGTGTGTGTGTGTGTGTGTGTAATTTTTTTCTCTTTTCATTAAATTTGTGTCAAGACTAATTTTGAGGTAAATGAATACAGATGTCAGGGTGCCACCGGATCCCATGGTAGGCCTCTTAAATGAGATAACAGGCTTTAGTGAAAGAATTAACACTTTTGAAGAAATGAAATTAACTAAAAGGACATGGATATGGCTGCATCACGCTGCGTGACCTACACTGCCAAAATCACAAATCTATTTCCGACCTTCTGTATTAAGTATCAAACTAAAGCCGCTGTTGCACATTGATTCATCGGGTGCGCTCTTGTATTATCTCTCATTAAGCGGGCAGAAAAGGGGAGATTATGTGGGCCTTCAGGGGAGTTTTATGAATTCTGTGAGAGTGTTAAGCCATGTCATGGACTTTGGAGGATCACGCCAGCGTACCATGATGTACGTTCTGTGCTCCTTGTGCTATAAAATGCATGTTTAAGCTCTAAATTTGATTACTCCTCAGTACCGTTTTTCAATTAACAGCAAAGATATTGGCTCCGGATATAAGAGGTGCCCAGAAAATGCTTGTATTAGTGTGTGTACTCAGTGAGAAGAACAAGAAGGAATTCATAGTAGACCATGGCAATGGATAAGAGAACCTGGACTCTTCTGTAGGAGATCGTCAGTGTGTAATTTATATCATTATAGATCCTACAAAAGCATCCCAGGCTAAATGAGTAAAAATCATACCATTTGTATGATTTTTACATACAATAAATAGAAAGGAACCACTTTCTTGATGGGTGTGACAATCAAATGGCATGTTAGATGCCAACATACTGTTGCATTTTGTCCTTAAATAATCCTTAAATTGTTGATAAGTCAATGATGAGGTGTAGAGTAGACCGCTCACAGCCAAAAAAATATTAAACATTAATTTCCAACAAAACTAAGGACTGTATTCAACAATTATGGAGGAGTAGGCCACTGTTGATTCAGGGCCTGTTCATGGTGGATTCATCTTCCCAGTCCTACAAAACCCCTAGATAGTTTCAAGTTTTCCAAATTCCCACCAGATCTTATCCAGCTCATGAAGGGCTTACAAATAAACTGATGAGCTGGATAATGTGTGTTGGTAGCAGGGAAAACTGTGCAAGCCACTGAATCCTCAAGACTGGAGTTGAGACCCTTTGATCTGTAGCAATGCAATGCAAACAATCCAGAGAGCACATCGGACCCCCCTCCTCATCTCAGAGGTAACGATCGTCCCATCCCCATGCTGCTTTTTCACACATGGAAACCAACAGTGTGAAATGAAAGAGCGTGTCAATATCGACAAATAATTATGTGCAATGAGACTTTCTTCCTGCATTGGAACTTGGCCAAAATGACTTCATAAAGCCACGGGACCACGTGAGCGGCAGCGGTATAACAGCATCTCGCTCGATCTGTGCGCAATTATGGAGTGTGAACTCATCTCAGCATCCAGTCTTTGCATGCAGAGATGCCCCATCCTATGAATGTTTTATCAGATGTGTCCAGGTACGCACTCGGTGATAGCAATCGCATCAATGAGAGCTAAACAAGTGCCAGAGCACATTGCGACATGAAAAGGTGCAAAAAAACAGAGAAAAATAAAGAAAGGTGGCTGAAAGGAAAAGATGGTTATCGAGGCGGAAAGGCAGGAGAGATAGAAAGGAATGAAAAGAAGAGGTTGGAGAGAGAAAATGCATAAGAAAAAAGCTACAAAAATAAGAACGTAAAGAGGGGGCGGGAAAGGTGGTAAAAAACAAGAAAGAGAAGAGAGGAGAGAAGAGAAAATAGAGGGGGGGAGTGTGAGAAAGAGAGCGAGGGAGGAGAGAGAGGGGGCAAAATGAGACCAAATTTTCTTTGGCAATCTCGTCTCTCCTGCTGCAGGTGCGAGGCTATTTCACTAAAGCAGGCCAGACGCGAATGTCATTAGTTCCTAAGCCCCAGGTGAATTTGCCACTGTTCCACATGATTAACCCAGATAATTGTGTGTTGATAGCGAGCATGGTCGATGGAATACAATTTTCAGGCAGAGATTCCTAAACAAACAGCTCAGCAGAAGACTGCGGGGACTCTGTGTGTGTGTATGGTTAGCAGTGTAAGGTCGGTGACTTGTGATGCTGGTGGCGTCCTGATGCCTCAGTTGCTGATGGTGTCATGCGTGCTCTAAAGAGCAGGAGCACCAAACCTTGGCCTTCGTAACTTTTCATTCAAATTGACTTGTGAGAATTGTTATGAAATTGCATTTGTGAGACCATGTTCGTTATCAAACTAAAGCTGCTATTGCATGTTGGCTAACAGGGCACACTGTTATACCACACTAAGTCTGTCACATAAAAAAAAAAAACAACAACTCTAAAAGCTTGTCCACATGCAATAGGTAAAAAAGGGCAAAGAAACTAAAAAAAAAAAAAAATGCTTCTCAGTTTACTTCTTAAAAATTTGCAGTGCAATGGATACAGTACTGTGCAAATCTTAGGCACATGAAAGAAATGATAGATAGATAGATAGATAGATAGATAAATAGACATACATACAGACAGACAGACAGACAGACAGATTTGGATGACCAAAAACCTCCATAGCTGTCAGTGGTGTAGTTTAAAACATGAACTTTTGCCCCTGCCCATGTTGATGTATCATTTAAGACTTTGTAGAAACATATATCTACTTTTCTTGACTCTAGGAAAAAAAACACTGTAAATATCTTCTACTAAGGGAAAGATCCACCACATTGATTTTGCCGCGCACATCTGTTTACCATCATTACCCATGACAGACAATTATGCTCTTTTAAAAAACTTTTCCCATGTGAGCATTATTATTGAAATGGAGAGGGAAATTTGAAATTCAACAGAATTTGTAATGAGCAGTCATTAATAACGTTCTCACCAAATACATATTCATTGTCAAATCAAAGCAAAATGATTCTTGCATCATTTCACTTAGTCGACACACAAATGGCAGCGCCTGGCCCAAAACTAAACATGCCTTCAGCATTTGATGTTCGCATATAATTTTATTATGATCACTTTTATTGCCATTTTCAGACAGAGTTTTGGAGTTTCAGACGGCTTTGAGCACAGCTGTCTCCATCTGAGGAAAGTTCCGGCAAGGTGATATCTGAGACTGACATCCGGTGTACATCTGTTAAGCCCACTTTCGGAAAAAAACCAGTCACCGTTCCTGCAAGGTGATACTTTCACCCTGCCAGGGTTTTTTAGGAGGTGCTACTGTTACCTTCACCTCAAACATCTTTCTCATTTCAGAGATGCAGCGTGAAAGAATGCCAATCTTTATAACATGGGTTTTTGATTAAAACACAAAGTCATGAAACATCAACTCACTGTGTGTATAGGGATAAAATATTTTATACAATATCTCTGCATATAATTTGTGGTAAATACAGTACATCTAATAATAGACCTGTGACGAGGCCGACATTATACTAATCCAAGGTTATGTGCACTGCAAAAATGCACACTGGCCAGCACTGTATACTGATATCCTTGAATAGTGTAAATAATGCACAGAATGTTAAAAGACAGGGGGTAGAATAGCAAAGAGTCCCTTAGTTCTGCTGACAATAAATTATGAGCCTTTCTGCAAGAAAGCTATGGACATATACAGAAGTAGCTTTATTAGAAAGAAGTAAATGGGGTAACAGGTATAGCTTTTAATCTTTGATTATCCTATAAGATACCCAGAAGAAGTGTTTGAATTACACTGAAACTCCTGGGGAATCCCACCCAGGGACACTATGCCTCTTACTAGGCCAATGTGTTACAATTCACATGTTTTCGTGAATCACAGTCATTTTGGTGAAATTGTATGGTACTATAAAATTATTTACAAAGTGTTTTACAGTCTTCATTGTCATATTCAGACAAATCAGCATAAACAGATCTCTGTATTGTTTATTGTGGGCTAATATCCAAAACAGGCTACATAATGCTCATTAAGTAACAATTTTAAATAACAACAAATCACAGGATATAGTACTTAGAATGAGTTATATTGGAATACGTGAATAACAAATAAAGTAGACCTAACGTCTAGGGAAGTAGTGGGAACTTGTATATTACAGCCTTGCTGTGACTTCCATTACATGAGAACGATCTTCTTGGCAAATAGCATGGTCTTCACTCAGTGTCGAGACTTGGGGGCACAGTTAATCGTGAAATTGAGATGCCAGAATTGAAGACGTAAAAAAAAAGAGCTTTCATATTAACCAGTTCAAAAAATAGTTTAGAGGGTGCCATGAAAGAGCTGAAGCAACAAGATGAGTATTTTCCTACCAGATCATAAGACTGCTCAGGATTTGAGATACCTTTCTTCACAACAGGCAAAAAATAATAATTCTTAAGGGGGAACGGTTTTTTCAAGAAAACCTGGTAATGTAACTCTGGCTGAACATCACATGTTGTTAAACCATTAACCTAAAGAGTCTGTCCCCATCAGACAAAGGCCCTATCATATCATATTGCCACTGTTCCAAAAAGGTTGCCACTGTTCCAAAAAGTAATGAGAGAGTTGGGTATGATAGAACAGTCAAAAGATGAGTGGGGCAGTCCTGTGTTTTAGCTTGTCTAAAAAGATGGTACCGCCTGATTTCGCATTGCTTTCTATAAGCTAAATGCTGTTTCACATCCTATGCCAAGAATCAATGCATTAATTGAATGTCTGGGGAAAGCTCAGTATGTCAGTACTTTGCACTTGTGCAAAATACTGCCAGGTGCCATTGACAGTAACCCCTAAAAGATTTGATTTATTCATTCATAACAAGTATTAATTGAACACCATTAAGTTCAAGTAAATAGTACATACCTCTCAACCACTAATTTGCCCAAATAGTAAATAAAATAGTCAATAAAAGTACCTGGATGGGATTCACTAAGTCACTATATTAACCTACTGTATGTGTTGGTGCACGTTGTTAAAGCTCATGTTACACTGGGACAGTAGCAAGGTAATATCCATGATAACATGAGGTATTAAACAATGAATCCCATGATTAAAGAAGTCTTGTACAGTAATCTGATTCTGGTCCTCGTATACTTTTAAAAATGTCCCATTGCAATGTTGGTGTGTGACTAGCTTTAAAGTCACTAGCTACCCTAGCTATTTTAAGTGATTCAGTTCTTGACTGGCTTCTTGCTGATAACAGTCCATGGAAGTTAAGGCTAAAGTGGTTGTTACACTGTTTCTCCTGCAGCATCAACACTTTCCCATCTTACAGAACACTTACATTGGCAGCTTATAAATGGGCCATATCACTGCATTGTAATTGGCACAGAAAACATACATCAAATATTGTGATTTTGTAACATTTGATTCATGTTTTCTATGCCAATAGGATAAATCCACTATTACCCATTACAACAGTATTAACAATATTAGAATTATTTTAGTGAATACTGTTAATGGATGCGATAATGTAATCACTAGGGCCCTACACTGTACAAGTGGAAACTGCAAAACCGAGGTCAAGCACCAGGGGTTTGTTCTGGGTCAGGGAGTTATCAGGCTGCGGGTGGAGAAAGTGGATAGCGTCTGGCAGTTTGCTGAGCCCACCAAAAAATTTGCCCATTTTTCCGGACTGCTACATGTGTTTCCTTACTCATTATATCACCAAGCTTCCTTGACCAACTTAACCCAGAAGGGTGAAGGCAATAAGGTGCAGTGAGCACTTGTACTTAGAGGACCAGTCTAACAGTTTATTAAAAATCTAATAAAAACCAGCAGGCTACATTTTAGACATACATATTAACCTATACACATTGGTACCAACCTAATAAACTAATTGTAGTCTTATACATGGTATACCAACACTTCCTCACTGTCCAGTAGGGAGCAGACATATATTTGTGGCAAATAACAAGCAAGTAATTTCCAGAACAAGGATGTAGGTCATACCCCTTGCTCAAATCAAAGCCCAATCCTGACCCACAACCTCTCAATATGCAAAACCGACAAACTCAGCAGAAGAGCCAAGTGCAAATAAGTGACTCAAAAATCAAATGACAAAAAGACATTGAGAGAGACTAGACTACTAATGGCAAATCTGACTCTGGTCTTTCCATGATAGCCACACACCTTACACTGTGAACCTTTCCCCAGCATACAACTGCTGAGCCAAAGCAGAGTTATCAAACAGCAAGCACGAAACTTCCAGAAATGCGGAAAGTTCACTTCCAAGATATGACTCCTTTCTCATATTGATAGCAAATAATATTCTGGCCACTCAGTGACGTCCGTTTGAAGATGCCAACACTGCTAACTTTTCCTGCAGAGCCGAAGCAGTAATTTGCATTTAACAATGTTTTTTTGGTCCATCCATGATGCTTGCTTTCTGATGAAGTGCTTGATTTTCCTGTTTCACCTTACTGACACACCCAACTTACTCTCCAAACTTTTCCTTATCTTATAGTGGAGCCAAAGCAGAAATAAGCGGTTAGCAAACAGCAAGCGAGAACTTGGGGTTTCATCAAGCTCTTGCTGGGTTACGAGTGTCTCTTCTGTGGATGAGGTGCTCTTTTGGGCTCAGCGCCACAGATGAAAGATCATTAGGCCTTGTGGTGAGGAGAGGTGAGGAGAGAAAGCAATCGGGGTAAGCGGAGAGTAGGGCTGCCTAATTGGGGTGTGTGATTACACCGGTTACTGTTAGAGGGAATTAGGCAACAACAGACAAACCCAGCATCACGGCTCATTAGAGAAGAGAGAGCGGGTGGCGATGCTGGTTTGGCTTTAATTATAGTACACACCTTTGCTACCGTAACATTGCACAATGTTAGACAAGCACAAAACACTAACCAATATTAACACACATACACACTTACTAACACATACACACACAAACTACAACTCATGCACACTCATACATGACAAATAGGTAAAATCATGAGCTCACACAGAACCATTACATAAATTAGTTGATCACAGAACTCAGAAGAATTTATTGACAGCTTCATCTGATCGTTGTCTACCAAAAAAGCAACCCAGCCTTAAACAGTAGCAAAACCAAATAACACCTTGCTGCACTTTGTCACACATTATTTTGTGCACAAAATCAATATGAATTATTCATTTTGTACAAACAACAACACCTATCACTTTGTGGACAAAAAGGTAAATATAAAAGAATATTTTGTGGATGAACTTTCCTTGGGTCCACATATACACTTTATGTGGCACTAAATGCACCACTCTGTAGTGTTTTGGTGCCTCAGAATTCTTATGTTGTCTATATAATGATTTCCTAATCACAAAATTAATTCTTTGAAACACAAAATTAATTTCATGGCTCACAAAAGGAATACTGTAACATTAAATGAACATACAAAATTAATTTTGTAAGTCACGAAATTAATTTCATGCCATTAAGTTAATTTTGTGTCACAAAATGTATTTTGTAATTAGCAAAACCGTTATGTGGACAAAACAAGCATGTTATAGCACCAAATAACTACAAAATGGTATATCATGGGTTTGGTGCCACATAAAGTGTATTTGTGGACCACAAAATCAATTTCTTTCCTCCACAATATGAGAATTATTCACCCCTTTGTCCACAAAGTGAAAGACTTTATTGTCAATTCACTGCACACAGTAAATGATTCCTCTTATTTTTTCTGCACAAAATAACACGTTCATTTTCATTTATGAAATTTAAAAGCTTTTTTACCTTCTGTGAAAAAAAATGCACAAACATTTTCTGTGCACCAAAATGTCCATTACACATGGTGCCCCACAGATACTGCTATAGTTATATAATTGATTTTTGCTATATTTAAGGTCACTCTCCTCTCAGAGAAGCTCCAAATGTTTGATTTCCCAGAAAAATGTGCCAAGTGCAGGAAGCAGCTTTGGATTTGGATTAGAACAGTAATATATGCTAATATGAGGTATTAAACAATACCTCATATTATATTAAACAATTGTTATCCATATTTTTAAAGAACACTCAAAAGACACACCAAACTATCTGTCTTGAAACAATTAGAAGGACTTCGGCCTCCAACATGTCAAGTCCAACAAAGCTTAAATGCTTTACTATGTGAACATTAGAAATTAGACATTTCAGGTATGCACACAAGTAGGAATAAAGTTGGATACTAAACACTTTTATAAAAAAAACCGTCAAGGGTTCTTCAAGTGTTCTTTTGATTGTTAAGGGTTCTTACCTTCCTAAACCTGTTCTACTTGGTACCCTCTCTGATAGGGAAAAACTCAGTTTTAGGGTTCCCTAGAGGGACAATAAAAAATACCAGTAATCTTTCTAATACTATTAAAATAATGATAATGGGATTACAACTGTTATTATTATTATTATTATTATTAGTAGTAGTAGTAGTAGTAGTAGTTGTTGTTGTTGTTGTTGTTGTAGAAGTAATACTTATTGTTAT
>JAOUQW010000011.1:1220175-1232440 GCA_028565825.1 Olivaichthys viedmensis | reverse complement strand
AATTAACAATAAGTACTGAATGGCCATTTGATTGAAAACTGAATAAACAAAAGGGTGCTCTCTGACTTTTGCACAGTGTTGTATACATTAGTGGTGGGCTATGTCTGGGCCTTCAGTACATTCTATGCCACTAAAGAAATTATTTTAAATAGAAAACATTATACATAACATACTTAACTCGCAAGCCTCTTAAAATAAAAACAACCACACATGAATAGGCAATAGCTTAAAAAAAACGTACACGACCATTAAGAAATTCCAATCAGCTAGTGGACCAAAACCATCACACAGTCAGCTAGATAGCTAATTTTCTTTAAATTAAGCTTATTAAAACCAGTAAAAAGTGATTAACCACTAAGAAGCTATGTAAGTATGTAAAAAAGCAAAGCACTTGACCCACCAATGTTGCCAATGCTAATGGTAGCCCTTCCTGTCTATTTAATGGACAGTTTGTTGAATCTCATGGCTCACGCTCTCAACACAGACGTGTATACTGGCTGTATGAAAAAAATGTGCGATTACATAAATTAAAGCCTTTTGAAAGCTTGTGGTAATGACACATCTAGGGAATTACACCCACCTCTTGCAAATACAACAATCTGAAAATATGACGATCTGAAACAATATGACAAAAACTAGTTGAGAAGTCACTCCAAATTCTGAGGGCCCCCGAGAGGCAGAGCTTAGTCTCACGCTTTGCTTGGAAATATCAGATTTAAAAAGTCCCTCCATCTCACAGCATTTTGTTTTCCACTGACAGGGCCTGCATACAGGAGCAGAATGGAAGTGGGACTTGATTGAAAATATACACATGAACACATAAAGGTGAGAATAAATTAAGAAAAAATATATTGGTACATTTATTTTTCCTTTCCTTAAAAATCATTAGGCCAGCAGAAAAGCTTTGCTGGTCCTGAGAGGTTCCAGTCATATATTGCAAAACATTGATTCTCTGGATGCTCACACGTCATCTTCCTGGCAAATAATTGAACTGTTTCAAACTTTTCAAACTGGGATGATGATGATCAATATGGCCACCAACTGCGCCCTTGTTCAGTTGTGAATCTGAATGAACTGTTCAATTCATGATTACCAGAGAACTTTCCAAACCACTAGATGGCTCTAAAAGATAAGAGAGAATTTGAGTTTCATTTAGGCCAGATTACAATTTACACACGTTAAGTTAAAGTACTACACTGATAAGAACCCACGGTATTTGATATTAATAAATAAATGACGTCTTTCTTTTGACATGATTTCTTTTGACATGATTTCTTCTTCAATAAAAAAAGAGCTCAACATGTCTAACATTATCAGATTTTTTTTCAAAGTTCATTAAATTGATCAAAAACGGTCGCTAATGTGTCAAACTAATGGATGCGCCCTCTTGTGGTTAAAACCCACAACAGCGCAACATTCATGCCAGGAAGTTTGACACCTGCTACCGACAGACAGAGCAATTATTACACGATGGAATGCGCAACTTTTTGTAAAATGTCCATATATAAAAATTCACTAATTCACATCCTCCCATGCTTCAATGGCCTGCATGGAAGAGAGAGATATCAGAAAACTGACACCACACTGCCTGCGAAAAATAATTCCTTATATTTATCATCTCAGCTATTTACCACAGCATATAAGAGAATTATTTTGTAACGTCACAACCTAACCTTCTCAGAACCTTTTTTTTTCTTTTTTTTTTTCAGTATTTGAAAGGCAACTCAGTTTTATTCTATGGATGTTTATACAGTATATCGATTAATTCATGAATATATTTACTTATTTATGTATTTGTTTATTAATTTATTGTAATTTTGTTTTAAACTGAATGTATTTTGAAAGCCAATGCGTAATATATATTTTTTATTAAATTATTAACCAAGACCAAGCACTGTTCTGCTTAGACTTGCTGGCAGGCTAACCTTGTGGTCTAAAATACACTTTAAAATACATTTTGAAACTTGTTTCATGCGACAAAAAATAACAAGTGCTCTTGTCACTCAAGAACACGAGGAATGTGAATTAATCTCCCAACCTATAAAATTAGCAAAAATATTTGTCAGAACAATACGCACTGACTTTCTGTAGACTAATGAGTACTGTATTATATACGATCCCAGTTTAATAAGAGCCCTTAGCTAATTTCATACTTAATTGAAATAGCCTTAGAGTAACAGCATATTTGAATATTATGTTAATGTTATCACCCATTTTATTTTCAATGACATTTTGTTTTTCATGAAATTAGTAACTGCAAAAATTATCATGAATAATCAGCAGGCAGTGTAAATATCATGATTTCCATCATAGGTTATTGCTGCATATGAAGTTGCTGTGTGGTCCCCTAAGAAGGTGATGTGCTGAATCTTAAGCAGTCCATGAAACGAACAAAACAGATATATCTTTGGGTCAGTTCAACATGACATTTCTTCTTCAGATTGTCATTTTGGGAGTGATGTACATACAGTTAAGCACATTTAATTTTTTTTTTTCCAATGTGGGACTCCTAAGCAGCCTATGCAAACTTTTTTCCCCCTTTTTCCTCTTTCCTGACTCTAAGTGCTTTATTAGGGGTTGAATGGTCTGAAAAATTCATGGTATGATATGCGTACAACCCGGCATAAAGGTTTATGATTTCTGATGATATCTGCTTACAACTCATTTTCAAATTGGATAGCAAATTATGCATAACACTACAGCAGTAGTGCAAGTGTTAAATTATTTGTTTAGGGAAATCATTTCTTTAAAATTTTTGAGTTTTGAAGATTGCTCTCAACTTTCAGTAGTTTAGCTAAATCAGTGTATAATTACTATTTCTCTGAATTGCAGCTGGTATTTTGCACTATAAATAAATAGGTTGATATAAATAGTACCAATATTACCAATATTACCAAATAGTACCAAATAGTACCAAAAAGGTTAACTGGAGGGTCATATATGCATTACATAAACATAGAGTGATATTCATTTTATACAATTTGTAAAAAAAATATATAACAATAAATAGAGTGGTAGTGTATGTGTGCGTGTATGTGTGTATGTGTGTGCTTTTTCTTTTCTATGCTGTCTGAAGCAGCAAGTGAAGCAGGAAAGAACACATTAAAAAGGCATTGGGAAATAAGTAAAGGATGTAAACAGATCCTAAATAACAGAACCTACATGTTGTCACTTTTATTGACACATTCATTATTTCCACTTACTGCTTTAAACATTGTGAATAGTAAAGTATAAGTTTAATGAAGGGACATGAATCTAGATATAATCAACATATTGCAAAAATAATAATTATATTATATTATATTATTTATCATATCATATCATATTATATTATATTATATTATATGTATCTGAGTATCAGTAATAAGAAGCCACCCAGTATGGTTTTGACAGACTGAGCCCTGTGTTCTTTTTAACCTGCTGCCAAACGATTTTCATTTACATGTCATTCGCCGTTTCTACTTTCATCTAAAATAACACTCCTTGCGTAATATTCTGATGAGCAGCAGCCTAATGATGAAGCGAAGCTACAGTGCATCTGGCTCCCCCCCCCCGCCCCTCCTCCTCCTCCCTCCTTCGCTTTAGTAAAGCTCAAAGCGTGATGTCCAGTCGTTACATGGACGCTGGCGCTTTTGATTTTTAATTGTCATTGTAATCCTCTCCACTCGAGGACTGCAAATGCGCCGTTTGAAATCCGGGCCGAAGACAAGGAGGGGAGGGAATCGTGGGCGGAAGGAGGGGGGCCTTTTCAGTTTGGCCCACTTCACAGGGGTGGATACATTAAAAAGGTTTAGTCCAACTGAAATGTAAATCACAGTTCTTGAAAACAAATTAGGGCCCAAAAGATAACAGGATGGCGCTACATCAATAACAAATCGGCTCGGCGAGGGTGGACTGAGCTCGTTTTGCTCGGCCCTGAAATTACACCTAGTCTTATTTCCATGGGCAATGGTAAATTGTCAGGTGGGCTGACTACAAGGTTATACTAAACATCAGTATCACAAATCGAGAAGAGGAAGGCCATCATTAACACCAGGCTGTACTCGGCTATTTCTCTTGACAACACACCTCAAAACTGCACGTACAGCTGTGGTTATTTCAGCCAGGCCTTAACTTTCATGTCTACTTCCTTTACCTAGTAGAAGAGCAGTGTAACTGTTGACTATTACAGCTTGCTAACATACAATGTGATCCCTGATTAGAGCAGACCAATTCCACCTGACAGATAGAAATAGCTGAAAGCTGTTGCTTTGTGAAGCTTATGTCTGTGGAAACTGAATCTTCGATCAATTACAGTGAACAGTAGTATATTACTGTATTTACTACATGTTACCCTGCATAGGTCATTGCCATTTATATATGACAGATAGGTTTTGTCCTATGAAGTCTTACATTTTAGAGCAAATTACAGGTAAAACAATGCATTTTCCAGTACAAAATTCAAAAGTCACAAGTTAAAAACCTTTTTTGTGTTTTTTCTGAAATTAAATCTGGAATTTTCAACCTCTTCCCCCAGTCCATTAAAAAGGGGTGTAAAAACTAGACTGTGGTCAGAGTTAGCATCATGGCTGGATTTTTTATGTACTCTAGAAGTACATAGATAGCTCAGCTATCTGTGTATCTCTGTGTTCTATCTGTGTTCTATCCGAGTCTCAATGAGCAGGATGCAGATGGACAGGTCAAGCCTGTGACCCAGTCTCTTTCTCTCTCCCTCTCTCCCTCTCTTTCGTCCTCTCTCTTTTTTCCTCTCGGTCTATCTTTCTCTTTCAGAAATCCCCAAAGGTGCTATTACTCACCTCAATCAGCCCCTTGTTTGGCCCACTTTGCTTCAATTATAGCAAGTTGGACTTACAAATTTGTTGCAAATTAAGCTAATCGAGATCCTGAAACGCAGGGCATGGGCCATAGAGGAGGCGCAGACGTTTCGGAACGAGTGTATCTGAACTCGCCTTGGCCCTGGGAGCTCTGATGCCAGTGATACTCAGGTCCAGGGAAAGAGGCCACCTCGCTGAGCCTCTGCCTCCATTAAGAACAATCGTGTCCATTGTCCGCCTCTGAAGTGATGGGCCTGCAAATGGAATCTTTTAGGAGGACACAAAGACAGCGGATCGGTTTATTGCAACCAGAGCTCGAGCCAGGTGCCCCTCTTCGACTCCTTAATTGACCTCATTTGTTACTCATACCTCCTGATCATGGCCACGATCACTGGTGAACCCGGTCCAGGCCAGTGGCCGCTCTGAAGGGCGCAAGTCACCCAGGCGAGCCACCTCCTCTACTCTTACGGGCTTCATTTCAGCCGCTGAAACAGGACGCCCTCAAATATCCCAATTACACTGGCACTTCATGTTCTTTTGTAGCTGGATTTTGCTTACTTTCCCCCCTCATGAGCACAAAGGGAGCGATTGTGTCGCGCCGGTGGCTCCAACAGGCTTGTCTGTTCTTACAGGAAACCAGAGGGATCGCATGTGTGGATAATTACCTCAAGCTTTTAATGGCCCCCAGTAGAGGCCGGTAATGGACCCAGAGATATGTAAACTGTCAGTTATACGGTTGCCTGTGTGCTGTTCTCTCCTAGCTTTCGTGTAAGATCCGATTCACTGACAGAACTGTGGAGACATCGTTGCAGTTGAGTCGGTGTCTTTAATGTACTGTGAGCCAATGTAATGGGTACCACATATCATTAGCCAGCTGCTGAGTCTTGTTGCATGTAGCCTTTTAGTGTACCACATAATGGCCCAGACATATTAATACATGTATATGTACAATTCATGTATTTTAAACTCTGCACGTGTATGTACACTTGTGTATGAAATTTATTTTAATTTATATTTCAATATTAGGAATGCCAGCTCCAATATGCAATGAAATTTGACCCCTATTGCTTTTTTAATGAAAAAGTTGATTAATAAAATTACTTATAAAATTACTTTTTTTCTCATAGCACGTGAGTAAAGACCTTTAGCACATGATAATGAATGATGCCCAAATACACGTGATTAGAGTCTGTATGCTATTTTGTACCATGAGCTCGCTCAAGTCTGTATGATTTTTAGGTAGTGCAGTGAAAGATCTTTTGGGTTTTTAATATACCACCAGTAGCTCTTTCTTGGCCAGTTTTGTCCATATTTGTCTCTCTGTTTCTTTAAATTTCAACTATCGGTGCACTCAAAGTTGGCGTGAGGTTGCAGTCCCTCTCTTCCAAGGCCGCATACTTGAGTTGGCTGCCAGAGGAAGAGAAGGTGGCTTCGGCAAACCCAATTAGCAAAATTCCTTCCGATTCTGAAAATGAATTACATTTTGAATGAATTACATTTTCAGTTCGCCCCCGTCCATCATCTGCCAATTTTCCTGGAAGTTAAAGTGCCACCAATTACTGCCCAGCGGCACCAGCCTTGGCACGGACACGTGCCATGTTCCAGGCGTCGGGGTGGCGTGTTCTGTGGCCTGGTCTTTGTCAACGGGAATGAGAATGAAATTAGACTAATAGGAAGCTTGTTTCCAGCCACTGATTAAAAGGCCTTGGAGATCCTCGGGCATCGCCTGCATCCATCTCCAAACATCCAGAGTGTGTAAGAAAGAGAGAGAGAGAGAGAGAGAGAGAGAGTCAGATTGCTCCTGTAATGTCATTTCGGACATCAGCCCGTCTGTCTCCTCGGGGTCATCTTTCCTCAGCCTTGCTTGTTTTTCCTGTGTTTGTGTCCCTTTCCTTTGGGCTGCTAATTAGGGGAAGCGTCCAAAATTAATCAGCAAATTCACTAGGGCGAAGGGCGATCTGTCTGAAGGCGTGGAAACAAAGTGCACTCGCCTATGCACTTTGAAGCCCTCGGCTATGGAACGAGAGCAAAACAAGCAAGCAGACGGCGATCTGACACAAAAATTCATATAAGTATAAAATTTTACACTCATTTTCCATGTCAGCTTGTCACATTGAATTATAAAGGTTGATTTGCTTGTTGTTTGGGTAAGGGAGATCATGGGAGCTCGGTCATCTGAACAGCATCATATGCTCAACGTCTCCAGCGAGAGAGCCAGGCTAGACGTGGCATAGCTGAGTGGCCTTTGAGAGGTTGTAAAAGCCGAGCAGACACTGTGAAGTCCCAGAAAAAAGAGAGATGCTATAAAATCTGGGGATATTTCACAGTCTAGACCTTGTGTTAACTTTACACACTTATCCGGATTCATCCTGTCATAATGTTCTCCGTCTCACTTCTTCCTGTGGAGGACATGAAGCATCCTGAAGACACTAATGCATCATGCACTTTTTGTGCACTTATGTAACTACCTCTTTTCTTGCTAACTGTATCTATCTCTCTGTCTCTCTTTTTTTTGTTAATGCAGTCACTAATTAGAGCAGAGCCTGGAGGCTATTTGCGACCTTTCCATATGGAAATGTAGGCAGGCTTTTTGCGTAAGGAGCTGAGAGCTGCGAAGGGCTCTGTGTCGCACCACTCTGGGCACGTTTGGCACTTTTGCTACTGATACGAGTGTGCGAGATGTTTGGCACATGATGGCAGCAGACTGATTTTTGACAGGTGTGACGGCATGCGACAAACATCAACCGCCGCTCATCCTAGTCAGCGTCTCCTGCTGCAAGACTGTACTTGACTTTGGCTTGCTTTAAGGGGACTAAAAGTGTACCAGAAAGCCCCTTTGGAGAGACCAGAGTAGCACACTTTGAGCAACCCACAAAGCAACAAGGGTTTGTTGTTATATTCAATAAGGGACTTGAATCACACAATGTGAAATATGGAACTGGATCTCATGAAAGATTTGTATGAATTGCAATGAACGAGGGCAATGTGATTTCATTTTGTTTAATTTCATACGAATGAAGTCTTAAATAAAGGTACGAGTGCTACCTCCACCCCTAACCCTAACTTTAACCCTTGTAACTTTCCAGACAAATTGAGTCATACAAATAGTTACAAATTTGGAAGTGTAAAGCCATGTTAGAAATATGACACATTGAGATTCCATGGGGAACGGCTAATTATGTCACAACATAGGCTGAAAACTGGGATAATATAGTTCTCAACTACAATCTTTCCAGCTTTGTAATTGTCACCATAAGTCACAAATAATATCATTTGAAGATACACAACCAGAGCATTTATGAATAGGTTATTATATGTAAATTCAGTGTAATTGTACATTTTCGGTGTTAGAAACAAGAAAGCTGCTCAAACAACATGGTATCACAAACGCAAATTCATAAAGTCAACTCATATGAGAAGTTATAAATAATTAAGGTTAGGGTAAGGGGTGCGGTTAGTGCTTGTAGCTTCATTCATATGAAATCCAACTAAATCATTTCTTACTATTTATAATTCCTACAAATTCTTTATGAGATCAGATTGACTGTATTTGTAGTCGTAGTTTGCTGTAGTTTAATGCATTTTAGAATATTTGTTATTCATGCTTCTCAAGTAAATGGTGGTCTCAGTGGACTATAAGTTGTTAGTTTGCGGCAGTTAATTCTTTTTACTTGACATAATATACGCAGACAACAGATAGATTATTGAGCACTAAAATAAAGTTTATCCATCAAGTTAAGATGGAGAAGGACAAATAGTGAAAAGGAGGAGGACAAACAGTGCAAATAGTGCTAGCACAATATTGATTTCAGCAGTGTATCAGTGATTCCTGACATCAAAGTAAAAGGCAAATGGGACAGGTGGATGGTATTATGGGGGAAATAGAAAAAATAATTTGCATCTTTATCTGCCACTGCTTAATTTGACAAGTATTTGCTAATAGACCTAATATGACAGGTGCAGAAAAAAAACCATTAGTATCAAATGTGAAATTAATGTGATTAATGTTTTAGATATATTTGAACGAGCACATATTTGGACATCATTCTTGATTTGATCACACTTTACATACTGCTAAATTACACTCCATGTTGATTTGACTTGCCAATAACTATGAATCTTAATATTCTGAATGTATAATTTTTGATGCGGCCCTCAACCCACGGAGACACCGAAAGACATTTCATCCGTATGAATATACATTTTTAAAAAGCAGTAAATTAGTACATTGGCGAGCAAGATGAATGGCAATTTGCATATTTCGAACTTTAAAGTGCTCTCATAATTAGCTAAAATGCAACACACTTTAATTTGGCAGCATAATTAACGTGCGGTGCCAAAATAAGTTCCCAAAATTGATCGACCCTCACTGAGGTGAAGGCAGCCGAAGTGCTTTATGCATTTTTAAATAAGAGACGGAGGGAGCACTGGAATGACGGGTGACATGGGGAACAGTAGCAACCCTATGGAGTAGCGTACATGGCCATTGTGTGAATGGCATTTAACATCTGAATAATATCCATAAGCGGCCTGCGCCTGCACCAGCTCATCGAGGGGAAGTGTGTTCCTGGGGTGGCTGAGGCTCTCTGGAGATTTCCCTCTTTGGCGTCGTGTGTGAAAGCTCGTGTATGTGTAATTACTGATCAGCGTGCTCATGCTGTTCTGTTTGAAAGTCAGAGAGACCTCAGTCAGAGAGGCAAAATGATAGCTTACCGTTGTTGTAGATGCATACATTTGGCCTTGAATGTAGCTTGTAGCTTCTCAAAGCAGTGTGGGGTTTCTTTTCATGGGCTGCAAAATGTGACTTGTTTGTTGCTGCCCTCCAGAAGCCCCCCATCTCTCTCCTTCTCTTTCTATCTCTTTCTTGTAGTGTGAGGTCCTCATGTTACCCATAGTGCTTTGAGTCTGTGTCCCTCAGGCAGTAGTGCTAGATTGTGGGTGGCACTGTGCCCTATTGACCACCAACGTCTCCTCTCTGGTTGTGTTTAGGGCAAACATTCCTGTGGGGCACTGATGCAGAGTGACCACTGAGTGTGGTGTCCTCTAGAATGAAGGTACATGAGGGCAGAAGCCACACAAACCGCAATGGGAGACAGAGAGAGACACTCACAGACCTTGTCTATCAGATTACTTCCTCTTGTTTTTCCTTTAAACGATGCTTTAACACTACCAGGCTCTGACATTACAGGTAAGATATCCTGTTATACCCGACACTCTCTCATCGGCCTGTTTCTCCCAGCGGAGCACAGATATGGATTTTGTTAATGAAGTGTAGCCTCCCCTTTTCCCCCCTCAGACCCACCTCATGGTTTTTCCTCCTGTTAGCAAATGAGGGCACTGTGTGAAATTTCCAAGCTTAGTGTTTGCTTTTTTAAAGTTCATGCCCAGTAATATTACAGTAAACTGTTCAAATGATTTGTAATAAAAAAGATTTTCAGTTTTGTTTATGATTAAATTAAACAAAGAAAATTTGTAAAAATTACTAAATATTTAGAAATCTAAATTGTAATTTACTAATTTACTATCATTATAACAAATACGCATCTACTACTACTACTACTACTACTACTACTAATAATAATAATAATTGTAATATAACAATCGTTATTATATTGTAATTATATAATTGTTATATATGAATAATTATTACATTAACTTTATTAAATATATAATACTTTAAATGTATTAAATACTCATTATTTTATATGTGTAATCATTTTATATTTGAATGTGTAATTTAGATATCATTTAAATGGGTGTTTACTTTGTTATAATACATCCTGTCATTAAAATTGTATTGTTACAGAAATTCACAGTGTAATTGAAATAATTGATGAGAAATGTTATGGCTATTAATATAACCGACACTTAATTCGCCTGGTCAGCAAATAAATACAGAACGAATTGACAAGATGTTGTAAATTAGACATGGCTGTACACAGGCAAATACTCTAATGTCTCCTTGTAAAAATATTTTTTTTTCACTCCTTCACCAGTGTGCAGATAGGAGCCTTGTGTTAGCCTGAAAGTGTTAATTAACGAAAGACGAGCTTTGCCAATTAAGTGCACATTTTTTGTGTGTAGCCCCTCACCCTGTTAATCATCGCTGGTCCTCTGCTCATTGTGTTGCCTTTCACTGCTACTCCGCTTTTTTGTGCCCCTTTGAGAGAGGAGGGAGGAAGTGTGAGAGGAGCTGAGGGGAGAAGGTTGAAATAATTTGTTTAATTTGGAGCTGCTGGGTGTCTGGGCAGGTGAGGTTCTGGTGTGTGCGAACACCGCAGGGGATCACGGGATAGCGGGGTCAGCCCGAATGGCTCAAGTCGCCCTTCGCTTACCCCAGCTGCTGAGGTCCCGTGACCCCGAGCACAACAACCCCTTTGGAAGCGCGCGACACAAAACCAGCCGCTAATTATCTCTGAATAGCAATTTTATTGAGCCCTAATTTGTGGTAATGGATTGTGATAGCTTGTGAGAAGAAGAAAGAGAGAGGCCATGCCAGGGGCGAATAGGGGGGAAGATGTGTGTTTTGTAGCCGATTTTTGTCGATGATCGTGGCCTCATATTTGACCTGACGGAGAAAAATTTGTGAGTTGATGTTATATTGTTTTCTAACTGAGAGAACTTTAAAAAAATAAATTCTTAAACCTGCACATGCAGCAGGAATCCTTTTTAGTATATTGCAAGTTGGGGTGAAACAATATAAAAAATTATAATTGACTATATCCGATATCAAGGATTTCAGTATATCATAGTATCTGCTTAAAAATTCACATTTTCAAAGAGTTTAGAAGTTTTGAAAGACATTCTGTGTCTGTATCTGAAAGGGTTAATGCAAGACACATTTCCATATATACCATGTTTTCTTTTCACAGTATCCAAAATAAATGACACCTTTTGTAGGCTTTTCCGCCCAGTGTCTGGAGATGCATCCTGTGTTTGCTGAGGATTTCAGCAGCGTGGACACCCATCACAATGTACAGCTTTAAAGATTTTAAAGGAAGTCAGAGAAAAGGCAGGAGGGAAAAAAAACGACTCCCTCTTTCTTTCCACAGCTGAGCTCTGCTTACCTAAAATACCTGATTATGATTCAGCAATACAATTCAAATAGGATAGCTGGGCTTAAGGCTAATGCCACGGTAACAATGTCATTTATTTTTCTGCCTGTACTCTTTATCCATCTCTTACTGGGCACTAAGCCTCTAAACCCTTTGCCAAACACATAAAGATCTGATAACCAGGATCTGTTGTTTTTATGTTTTTACAGCTGCAGCAATGGAATTGAATAAATATTTTTAAAGAAGGTGTGTGTTTTACTCACCTGCAGGGTGATACAAGAACAGATTCTTTATAAAAAAAAAAAAAAGAAAAACTTTTTTTAATTAAAAATCTAAAATTTTTTAAAATAAAATTTTGCAAATTGAAATAATGTATAAAAATGAAAAAAAAAGGGG
>JAOUQW010000011.1:1160429-1186407 GCA_028565825.1 Olivaichthys viedmensis | reverse complement strand
GGGCCTTGCTCAAGGGCCCAACAGTGGCAGCTTGGCGGAGCTGAGGTTTGAACCCACGACCTTCTGATCAGTAGCCCTAACCACTGAGCCACCACTGGCCCGTATTATAATATGTATACCTGATATTTATTGATTTATTTATTTAAATTGTAATACCACCTTATAGCTCTTTTTTATCTTTATGTACATTTTACATAAACACCTTAGAAAAAAGACCAAATAACTCCATAAAAGTTATTTAGGAAGCGAATGCTGCATAAAGTTCCATGTAATTATTTGGTGTTCTATTACTTAGACTAGCTTAATATCAGATGCATTGCTTCAAGTGGCATAAAAAAAACTAAAACTAAGATAAACCCTACCTATCTTCCTTTTGCAATGTACTCTTTTACTTAGATCTTGTCTTAGAGGCATTTTACAGAGACAAAACAGCTCCACAAGCAGCAGAGGTCAAGGGTCAACTTGCTTGGCCCAGGTGAGTTGTAGATTTGACCTTAAATCCTGACCTTTAATCTTCCTGTCCCCAAACGCACTCCTACACACTCTCTTCTATCTATTTGTCTAAATGTCCATCCTATCTGTGTAGAGCAGAGAGGAGAGGAACAGAGGACTTGCACCCTGCAGAAAAAAAAAGAAAATGCAGGGAGAGAGAGGGCAAGAGAGAGAGAGAGAGAGAGAGAGAGAGAGAGAGAGAAAGAAAAAAAACAATAATAGATGAAAAACAGAGATGTGAAGGGAGGAAAATGTTGCTTCTGGGGGCATTTGTCTCGAGTCGGAGAAAAACACAGAGGCTCACCTTTGCAGTGCGTGGGTCAGACTGTGCCTTAGGCTGACTCAGCTGCTGGGAGAAACTCTCTCTATCCTCTCTCTCTCTGTCTCTATCTCTCTCTCTGCTCTCTGGAAAGAGAGGCACGATGGAGGCGAATGGAGATAGAGAGATATCTTTAACAACTCCATACAAACGGGCTTGAAGGACTCCTTTGTGAGTGGTGTGTGAGTCAGCGTGGGTCAGGCTCCGAGTCACCCTTGTCTCTATCGCTCTGACAGGATGTGATGCAGGGGAATAGAGGCGTGATGTCATCGCTGCTCTTTGAAGGAGAGATAGGCATACCTGGGCTCTCACCGATTCATTAACACAAAAGAGAGAAAAAGAGATGCAGAGAACAATGGGGCCGGCATTTAAAAGAATGAGAGTGGAGGTGAATAAGCATGAGTGAAAAGAGAAGGACAGAGAGGGAGTGTGTGTGTGTGTGTGTGTATATGTGTGTGTGAAAGAGAGAGAGAAAGCAGGGTCTGATTAATTATTGCAAGGCCATGCTAGGTGCCGATCAGGCTTCTCACTCCAGTGGCTCTTGCCTTCGGCCGTGTCAGTGGGCCTCATTAGCCGGCCTCTCGGGACCTGACAGAAATTGTTAGCTGGATGTGATGGCCAACTTGGGCAGCCCTAGACGACCCCCCTTGCTCCCCCTTTCCCCTTTTTACCCAACCCTTTTTTCTCTTCGTCCGAGGATTCCCGCCATCCGGTCAATGAAAAAAGAGGCCTAACAAGGCTGCCTGTACAACACCTGTAATCAAACAGCTCCAAAAAAGCACCCAGGGAGCCTGATTGGAAGACGAGGTTGGGGGGGTAGTGTAATATGAGCGAGACCTGAGGCCGATCCATAATTGATGTGTGTGCACAATTACGGGCCCTCCAGACATGGGCGAAAGTGTTGCACGAGTGCGCCTCGAGGATTGTTGAATTTTAACAGGCGTTGCATAAAATCAAGGCCCCTGCCATTCAGCAATGTGCTGCATAAGGAGGCTGCCTGATCTCCATGAGTGAACACCTCGCTCGGCTAGATATGCATGAGATATGGGTCTTGTCTCATCTTTGATTGGTGTGTGTTTTACTTTTTTGAAATTCCACTCAATTGAGCCGGTGTGCGTTTGCAGCACTAATTTGGATCGAGATTCTTATCTGGATTACTTGCTTGCTGTGTTTTTCCTAAGAGGTGACCACCATCTAAGAAAACAAGCTCCCCTTGCTTTTCCAGCAGCTGTGAAGACAACCTCAATGTTCACAAAGTAAACTTTTCATTAAAGTCTTAATAACTGTGAAAAAGGCATAAAGGACAAGGAACTTGCCTTTTCTGCTCAACTCCAATGCCTTCTGACATGCAAATAACTGAACATCATCTGGATTTTTTGTCACTGACATACTTTGTAAAGAGTAACACATCACCACCCACACGTTGTTTGGCATGCCAGCTGCACCACTGCCACAGTCCATTAGGGATAAAGCTATATGTGCTGTTTATATTGTTTCCTATCTCTACATTACGATCCTTCGACAAGAGATGAGGACACCCAAACCCCTGTGGAGCTATGGCACATAATCATTGGTTTTAGAGACAGTGACATTTCTAAATATCAGCCTGCAACAGCTGCCATCCACAGCCAGTGTGTTTGGAGATATGAAAACTATCTGATTGGGAGATTTTTTGGGTGTGAACAATATTGTGCCATATTGTATTGCATGTGGAGTTTATTCAGATACAGGGAATAAAGGTAATCCATAGGCTTCCTGTTCAGTAGTATCAAATAAAAATAATTTGTAGGTGGGTCTTTGCTGACATTTGAAAATTGTCACTGATAAACAGTGAAAAAAAACACCTCTATTGCAACTTCTATATGCATATCTTGTGTCTGTCTACATGAACAGTAATTAAAGCAGAATCAGAGAGATGCAGAGGACTATTGTTAATGCAGCATTCTTTAAAACGGCCGATCAGCAGAATTACTAGTTGCGAACTCTCATAGATTTGCATAAACCCAGGGGGAAGCACTAAGGTTGAAGCCTAGTGGCCTCAGCACTGGAACAGTTGCATGGAATCAAAATGTTTCCCCAAAGCAATAGATTCTAGCTAAGTTATGCACACACTTTTATTGGTTCTTCTACATCATAGTATTGCTGATTCATATATTAGACTGAAAAGTGCCACACAACTCAAGTTAGCATGGTGGCTCTTATGTTTAGACCTGGAACTTTAGTTCATTACTTAGTTCATGTCATATTAGCACCTAACTGTTTTGACAAGATGTTAGGCACTTAATAATGAATAAGCAGGCATATTTGTTTTTTTTGCTGTGTGCCGATATATTTTTTTCTCATTTGCATATGCAGGAGGTTTGTTGGCAGATTTTCACTGTTTAAAAATGTCCAAATTGCCCTAATTATCTATTCAGAAATTATTTCCTGAAAGTCACCTTCCTGCACCAGTAATTTACTGCTAAATGCAGTCCACAAAGACACCAATCAGGATTGCGATAATATTGACCAGAAGATCTATAACAGAACTGAAATAATTGTTTTAGCTGTTTTCTTAGTGTCTGCACATACTAACCCCACTTAACCCTGAAACCCTCACCCTATTGTAATATTGATCTGTTGCAATGATGATTACAGATGGGAAGGTACTACATTTAATAGTAATTATAAGACAGTTCAATCATGAAAAATGGTATTGTTAAAACAAACGCAGTTTATAATTAATAGCTCATTTCCATATTACACATTATTTGCCCTGTATTACAGATCAGAGATACAGGATAATTCCTCTGTAGTTAGTGATGCAAATCCAAAATCCAAATTGATGTAAATTATAATTAAAGATACAACAGCTAATCATAACCTTGGAGAGGAAGTAAAACATATTTCAGATTTAATATCCAAATGCACTCTTTAGGACATGGAATATGTTACCTTTGCAGTGCAGTGTCCTTCAATTAAGATAACTACATGGGTTGGAACGGTTAAATTTTAAACCAGGTAGGAAAGTTTGTGCATAGTTGTGGCAGTACAGTTATATAAATTTTACTTATCATGGCTCATAATGTTGAGGGAAATAAATCAATAAACTATTTAATAATTTAACATAAAAACATTATATTGATAAATAAAGTACTTACTTACTTTTTTGATATACTTTTCAACAATTTTTTTGGTTTACTTTTTTGTTTATATTTGGATATAAAAAAGCATAAGAGAGATATGGGATTAAAAAGAGAGAAAGAGAGAGAAAGAGAGGCACAGAGGAAGAGAAGTATGCATAAGCAGTCCCGGCACAGCTTAACGCAACCGTGCTTCTGTATCTAGCGCCCTCACCCTTGGGTGTCAACAGGTGAGAGTGGGTGATAAGAGCTTTTGATGTTGCCATCCAGATTTTTTATACCACCCAACTTTATTTCTTCTTCGAGACCTCTTGGCAGACTTCAAAGCCCCCCCCCGCTCGCATCTCGCTTTAATCCAGGAGCACCCTGGCTCTTCAAAGCCTCTTCCCCTCCTCAGAAGCCCCGTACTTCTCAAAAAAAGACAAATAAAAATGCAACCCAAACTTTTTCTTTCCTCTTCGTCTACAGAGTAGCAATTACAGCCCCTCTTGTGCATTGACCAGCTCCTGTTATTAATTAATCCTACAAAGCGGGACTCGTTTCCTGCCTCTCCCTGATTGACAAGAGACGCAGGAACAGAGGAGGCTCTTTTCAAAGGCCACTCAGTCCAACCGGGGGAAAAGAGAGGGTGATTTGAAAAAAAAAAAAAGAGAGAGAGAGAGAGAGAGAGAGAGAGTGAGAGAGATGAGAAGAAAGACTGGCTCTCCTAAATGTGAGGGAGGGAGGAGGGCACATTTGATACCATGCTACTTGGAACTGATTGAATGCTTTGTTGCCAAGAGCCCTTTACTAATCTTTACCTGCCAAAAAAAAGTCTTAAGCTGTGGAGAACGAGGGCGAGAGGGGCTGTCATGGGTGGCCTTCGGGCAGAGATCTCACGAATTCTACCGAACCTCACGAAAGAACTTTTTCTCAATGAGCTGGATGGCTGAGAAAGCATGGAGGTGAGAAAGAAAAGGGAAAGAAAGAACAATGGCGAGGAGGAGGGGCAGAAGGGAAAGAGAAGGTGGGCGCAATGAAGAGATGTGCGCCAAAGAGATTAAAGTCTTTCATTCTGTGACAGGAGGATGACAAGCAAGCACCGAGAGCTTTATTAGCACTCCTAGTTCATTGACAAGGAGAGCAATCTGTGAGGGAATTCTTAAATGAAATGGTGTACAACCTCATTCAGATCATTAGGCAGGGGACATAACAAGATAATGCTTCTTCATTTCACAACACAGGACAAAGCAGTTCAGGACTTCAGATATGTTGTCCAGGTTTAGGGTTCAGATTGCAAGTAACTATAAAGGTTCTCACTATAAAACACCAGAAATCGATACTCTGTGGAGAGGTATGGAGGAGGAGGAGTTTGAAGGCTAAAGGTGAGGGGGTCGGATCGTGCCACCATCATCTTTTCTCGACTAATAAACCTTGCAAAGAGCTGACAGGTGTGAAAGCCTCTGGGACATGCTCCCCAAAAACTTCCACACAGGAAGTGAGTGACTAAATATTCAGAAAAAAAGGGATCATACATGGAGGGGGTACTCACAGGCCCTGTGAACTGACCCCAAGAGCCCCGGCTGCCAAAGAACCAAATGTCCAGATGTCCTTCAGGACCAAACGCGCACTGGGCCATGCGTCTCTTCACGAAGCTAGCATGGTTAGCCACGCCACGGTGCACACGGAATCCTGTGTTTTCCTATCATTCATCAAACCGGTGTCACCAGTCGGGTTGGAGCAGTTATTTACCCCCCTGCACGCCAGGTCACGTTAAATGAAGGGTGACCCCCCCAACGCAAACATGATTAATGGCAACACCTGATTAGACGTGATTTCCTTTTCCTGTCTGGTGTGTGGTCAGGAGCGGGAGTTAGCGCCATTTCATTAGCCTCCTCCATTACCAGCTTAAACTCTGTTTATCCTGCCAATAAAACGGAATCCTTTAACAAGCGGCACAAAGAAGGTGAATTGCACCAGTCGCGGGGCTCTCAGGAAAATGATCTATTTATTTGAAGTGTGTGAATTCTCTCACCGGAATGCTTAGCAGGCCGAATGAGTACTGGCACTCTGCAAACACAGAGCTTCCTTCTGGGTAATGCGGTCTCAGGGGACGGCCTTATGAGCCATTAACAAACTTCCCACTTCACGATGGAGGGAAAAACTAACACTTTAAAAAGGTAATATTCCCCTCCTGTTTGGACGGCCTGATTATCTGCATGCTAATTCTCTTGCTCGCTGTAATTCATCAAGCTGTCACGTCTGATGAGTGTCAACGATAGTCTTCGTTTTTGGCTCTCAACAACTCCTTTTACAAACACATTATTATATTTCACTTCTTGCTCATGCTAGGACAATCATGTCAGTACATACTAACTGGCCATTCATGTATGTATATTTTGATGACTCATCGAAGGAACGGAATAATGTAAGTAGAGGCATTTTCAAACTTATACATACCCTAATTGGTTCTCCAGCTTGTCCCTTTGGGGGAACCCTTTAAGTTTCTGTCCCACAACTAAGAGTTTCTCTTTCACAGAAGGTTCTAAGTATAACCCCTTTAGAATAGCTAGAACCATTAACTATCCAAAGAACCCTTGAGGAACCTTTTTCTTCTAAG
This sequence comes from Olivaichthys viedmensis, assembly GCA_028565825.1. NCBI lineage: Eukaryota > Metazoa > Chordata > Actinopteri > Siluriformes > Diplomystidae > Olivaichthys > Olivaichthys viedmensis. The sequence goes on along the minus strand of JAOUQW010000011.1, from coordinate 1,179,875 downwards.
AGTGAACAATTTTGTAACAAATGAAACAAGTTTACTCTTTCTAAACATGTTTGTCTCTGTCAAACTCAATTAAGTTTTTGAATAAAAACATATGCCCACTCACACACTCACTCACTCACTTACTCACTCATTAATTCACTTTGTTTCTAAGAAGACATTACTCCATTATTAAATTAAGCCAGGTTTGATTACAGGAATAATTCATTTTGTTGCAGAGCTTCAAAGCTGACAGCAGATGCTGAGATTGCAGAAAAAAGCCAAGGGAAGGAGACTCAGAGGAAGAGGAGGAGCGAGAAGATGAGGAAGATGGGAGAACAGTGGGAGTGCTCTCTAAATACAGTAGTTGCCTTTGTATTAATTTGTCTTGAGAGCCAGTTCAATGGATATTGGATATTGGCCCATGAACACAATTCCACCAGGGACACAGTAAATATAGGCCACATATGATCAGTACAAAGACAGTGAGGACACTGAACTGATTATTCCACATTTGCAAGGACAGTGGGATGGATTGCATGTGCAAATATTAGCTACTTTCTCAGTAGCACTCAGTGTGATCATCAATAAGGCCCAATACCAACACATGAGCACGTGATCTACGACTATGGCGCCTGCTGACGGTCCGGTGCCAGCGAGATCTGTCAAAGCAAAAGGTGAGAGAAATAGAAAGACTGGAAGAGAAACAGAGAGAGAGAGAAAGTAGCTTGTAACTCTGTAATGAATATTCATGGGCAACTGTGATGCGATGTGACATGCTCTCCTGGCATGGCACCTCGAGCACATGGCCGCTGTTTTACAGGAGGGAAAAGGCCACGGCCAATCGTCTTACACAGCCCTGCTTGGCCTGTTTGGATCCAATAATGATCACATGATTCTCACTGTAAGTGAAATTTGAGAAGTTTGAGGGACTCCCAGTGATACAGTGTCTATGGATGTAATAGTTCAACTAGGCTTTGTAGGTGACAAGGAGGATTTTGTATTGAATACAGTAGGGGATGGGTAAACAGTGTACTTTAAAGAGAGTGGATGAGATATAACAGAATGTTTAGCAAATGTAAAAACTCTAGCATCTGATTTTTGGATGTATTTCAGTCTGGGGATTGTAAAAAAAAAAAAAAAGCATTGCAATGGCCGAGGAATGGACTAGGGTTTTAGCATCCTTAAAATTGATTATTGGCTGGAGTTGTGCAATATTGAATGCAGTCTTGGTGTGAAAATTGTTATGGAATTCAAAGATGAGTGACGAGTTAAAGATGATGCCAAGGCTACAAACACTTTAGGATGCTTTGAAAATAACCCAATGTCGAGGCAGAGGCGTAAGTGCTTAGATATTAAAGCTTTGGGACCGTTTAGAAATCAGTTTTTTCTGTTTTGAGTTTAAGGTAATTAGTATGTATCCAATGTTTGAGATCATGTATGCAGGCTTGATTAACAGGAACATAAGTTAGCATTAGAAACGGGGTTAGTAGTTGTAACTATTCTTATGACGTCATTTGTATGAAATCCAACAAAATCTAACCACATTACTATCGCTTGTTCAAAATTCTTACAAAATTCTTTGTATGAGATCAGGTTCCCTTGATCATAGTTTATGATATCAAAACGTCACGATACATCATCATTTCAAGTCCAGTGTGCACCTATTTGTTTTCTCACAATTTCTTACTATCTACTCTACTTAGTTAGGCTTTTAAAAAAGTGTCTCTTGTATCAAAGAGTAAGCTGACTAACATAACTAGCTAACTAATACTAGCTAAAAAATTACATATGATGCCTGTCAAGTCGCATTACATTAGCTAGTTAAAATTAACCACGAAAACGTAGTGGGCAGTGAAAATAATTTAAAGTGCTCACTATAACAATATCACATAACTGATTATCTGCACATTCCCAGTTGTGTCTGTATATGTGTGTGTTTTTCCGTTGATACTATCCACCCCAATACAGGAAGGCTGGCATAAATGTGGGCTAACAATTCCTTGTCCTTAGCCGGCCATTGTGAGAGGTGTTGCGCATTGTTCGTCATCGCCATGCGCCAGCTGGCAAGGCGGCTGGTAGTGCGGCTGCTGTGCAGTACAATAGCCCCTCCAGAGTGGGCAGCTTAATAAAGGGACTAGGACACGGGCACCTCTGTGGCACACAAGAGGCCTGCCGTTGTTAAAAAGCCTGGTGGGCAGGTGCCAACGGCTCTGCTGCGAGAATGTAGCATTCAGCGCTGACAAGGGCCTGGCAAGAGGAGTCCTCTTTTAAACCCCAATTGTTCAAGGACTCCAGAGGAAGTGTGTTTGTACTCCCGGCACTTCCTTAGCTGTCAGAGCCAATACAAAGATCCCTCTCTTGCTCTTCTACTTTCTACTAGGCAAGAGAGAAAGTAGTCTCTCCATTTATACTTTAGCTCTGTAAAAATTCTCCTCTTGTCACATTTGATGGATTGTTATAAGATGTGACATTTTTGTGTGAGTCGCAGTAAAACGAGTGAAGGCTACGGAGAGATATATGGATTGCATGAGCTGCAGTAGAGTGACAGTGAGACACGGGGGTGTTTTTAACTTTGAAGAAAGCATTACATATTTTGAGGTGTCACTTTGTTCGTTTCTATTTTTATTTTTATATAGACCTAATATTATATGCGCAGGAGAATCTTTTGCATAACTAAAAGCAGGAGTAGATCAGCCCGGGCCTGTAGTGCTTAATTGTCTTTGATCTAAATAACAGAAACTGTGTTTCTAACCACGGATTTTGGAATCTGTTGTGGAAATAACAAATAATTCCTACTTTAACCTGAATAAATACTAGCAAGGCCCCATGTGTAGGTAATTATTATCATTTCAATGTTCCTATTTTCTTTTACATTATAATTGGTGAAAAGAGAGCTTTTTCAGTTCCTGAACATTTCCAGGAAATTATTACACAACTCACAAGCATTTCACATTAGGGCTTACATGTCTTTAGCCATGCAGTACCCATAAATTACAAACTCATCTCTTTAGTGAGGCATCACATGGAAAGATGGTGTGCTGAAAAATGTACATGATTGAAAAGTTATTCAGATATTTCGGCTTTTCTGCACATGTGCACCAGCTAACTAATCATCTAACAAACTAATGCCAATGCAATGACATGAAATGACTGGCCAGCTAACAGAGAACATGATCAAAAAGTTCCGTAATGTATTCGACTGGAACGTTACAAAAACAACATTTGTGCAATGTTTTGAAAACATCTGCTGTAATAATTGTTTGCTTTACAATGTTCCTATTTAGATAAATAGGAACATAATAGAAAGCTTTGTGTTAATGTTCCTACAATTAAAAAAAATGTTGCAGCAATTTTGTAGGAACGCTTATAAACTTCATGTAAAAACATTCTCAGACACGCAGAAAACCTGACAGACTTAATGTTCTAGGAACCAAAAGTTTCCAGAGAACTGTACTTTTCAGAAAACATTCTACTAACATAATTGGTACTGAAGCTGAGTGGCCAAACAAATACAGCAAATGTAAATAGCAGGGTGCACAAACTTTATAAGTCACTTTAATGTGAAAACTGGGCTGTTTAAGATTGAATGAACTGTTTTTATTGAAAGTAGGAGGATAGGTCGAAGTAAAGACCTTGCAACCCACCTGCCTTACAGTGTCAGATGTTTTCGTACGCACACGCATAAATTCAGAAAGCTTAGACAGCGTCTGTGTGAATCTAATTAGCGGGGGGGTGTGTGTGTACATGTATTCATTTGCGTGTGTGCGTGTGAGTGCACGCACATGTGCGTGTGTGTGTGTGTGTGTGTGTGAGGCCCACAGGAGGCCTGTGACAGTTTAAAGATTGTTTTGATGTCGAGATGCCTCTCCCTCCTCTACCATGTGGCTCCTCTCAAGACCCCGCTGACATCACTACAGTCAGACTGCCCTCATCATCCATCGTTTTTTTTCCCCTCCTCTTTTTTAATCACTCCATCCAAACCTGGCAGCGAGTACCCTCTCTACCCCCTCCCTGCTTCACTCTCTCTTTCTCTCGCTCCTTCCCTCCCTCCAGGCATCTCCTCTCTGCTGCTGTCAGTACTTTGGGACTTTTGGGGGAACGCTGTGGCTTTGAAATGCATATGCAGGGCTGAACGTTGGTGTGTATGTGCTGCTGAGTAATTGTGGAGGCCAAATGTTTAATTGCACATGACAGGCAAAGCAGTGGGGAGCTGTGGAGAACAAGGCCACAGCACCATAACTAAGCACTGAGCCACCCAAAACACCAGAGGGGGGTAGGAATCATTTTAAGTAGGGATATTTGCCCTAACAAAGTTTTCACCCCTGTCAAATGTGTGTGTGTGTGTGTTTCAGTTATGTTAGGGAACTTCTTCTCTGTGGGACATCAGTGAATTCAGGGTCCGAAAAATCTTCCCGCTTCCTCTTAGGTGATTCGCATCCAATGCTTTCCCTCCCTCATGACCCCTTTGTCGAGCCCAGGGGAAGCTAGGCTCTGAAACAGGAAGTAGAGCAGCGAGAGGAAGTGGTAGCACCTGTGCAGGTCAGAAGCATCCCATCATGCCCGACTAATTTCAAACTTGCCCTCTGACCCACATTCCCACGCTGCAATAGGTCTGACTCACAGAGTGAGCCTGTTAGCCCCATGTCTGCTTCTGATTAGCTAAACTGGGCTTAAGCCCTTATCTGAGCTCATAAAGCCACATTACCGTTATTTTCTTATAGTCACTACAAATTAGCCCATTATGTTCACAACAGAGAGAGTTAAGAGATTCAAGCCCACAATGATCCCAGTGGTTACCTCTGTATGACACCAGCCACTTAGTCCGAATACTACATCATCAATGGGCCAATGCACGACTGAGTGCTTGATCCATTAATACTCCATAATGGAAGGACGAGCTGTGGATTGAAATATAAAGCTATACAATTTTGGCTTTTGAATTGTGACTTATAACTCTTTATGCTTTCCAGCCATCTTGGCCATCTTGAGGGACACAATAATCTAATCCAGGCCAATGCAAGGGCAACATGAATTCTGCAATGTTGAATAGTGGACACAGTTTTAGAGCCCTTTGCTGGAACAAGGCCAGGATGGCAACGTCCCTTCAGCATAGACATGTCAGGACTGTTCAAAACAGAAACATGGAATCAAAGATGTTAAATTTGTCTTGCACATAAAGCAGAGACAAGAGGGGCAGACTAGGTCTTAAGGCAGTGGCGTGTGTGTGTGTGTGTGTGTGTGTATGTGTGTGTGTGTGTGTGTATGCAAGCAACAACATGCTGGAAACAATCATTCCGTGGGAAGCCCACCACGGCACAGCAATCGGCAGCCACCCCGGGGTTTCTCATCTCCTATCTTCGGAGCAGGGCGGAATTTAAAACACTATCCACTGAGCTCACCGAATGAACATAGAAAGGATTCAATTATGACTGCCAAAGTCCATATTTATCAGTTTTCACCAAAAATCAAACCAAAAAACAAATAACAATCAGTATTTCTCCCAAAATAATTATTATTAATCCTACTTTGGGAGTTACATAATTACATATAAATATAAATATAAATATAAATACAGTATATATATATACAATTATTGGCAACATTGGTAAAGATGGGTAAAAAAGGTTAAAAGATGTATTTGTGGTTTATTAGCTTAATCTCACACTGAAAATTTGAGAGAAATCTAACCTTTAATTTAATATAATATAGTTTTTGACTAGTTGCATTACTGACTGAACATTTTATGGACACTCAACTCAAACTCTTTCCCCGAGTTATTTTTCCCATTAATTGTTTATCATTAATGGGTCTAGAGTTCGGCTCTCAGCCAGCTGTGCTTGGCTAATGGAATTTGAGATTGTTGCCATGGCAAAGTTGCCATTGCACTCTACCATCACACTGTCACAGGGGAGGTGAACGGCCAAGGGCTCAACCTTTGACCCTTGGACAGCACCCAAAGCCGAAGGTTTCACACCCAGAAGCACACAAACAAACACATGCAATCGCACACACATTCACAGTGTGGGTGAACACACACACACACACACACACACACTGCAGTCTTATATTCAGTTATGAAATTACCATGATAAAGCTTAAAGTTGTGCACCCACAAAAACATAATTTATCGTGGGAATGGATCACACGCATTACAGATTTAAAATAAGGTCAAAATCCGGTTTAAAAAGATTTATTCTGCGTCTGTTCTCAAAAATATTAATCAATATACAGTATGTTAAATTAAATAAATGGTGAAAATATAATTAAATTTACAGTACCTTTTCATTTTCAGTATCCAAGCATTCAAGATGTTGGCCAAAACTTTTATTCCTCTAAATATAGTGCAGATGATATTTGCTTAACACTTGTCAGAAATGAAGTGATATAATTGAACACATAAGTCTACAGTGCACTCTTAAAAATAAACGCTTTACCTTTTTTTATTGATGTGATGTCATATATTTAATTAATATGCCAACATACAGTAAGTGTGTCTTTATGTGTGTTTTCATCCCTACTGTTTTTAGTAAATAATAAAGCACAAACCTTTTTTGTTACTGTTTAAAAAAATCATTTAATAAAACAGTAGGGATAAAAAAAAAGTTTTGAGAAATGTATTAGTGAACTCAGTATTAGTGAACTCAGACTTTTAGCCAGGAGAGACAGGTTAGATCCATGTTTCTGGTACATGTACATCTGCATTTTCATGTTGGTGTGTTATTTGGGTCTCTGGAGCTGTTGTCTCTGTCTTGCTGCAATGCTTCTACTCAGGTGGCTCCATCATAATTTTCCTCCACCCAGCATGAATCCGTCTCCTGCTGTAGCACTCCATCTCCATCGATGATAAGCTACACAACATAGCACTCACTGCACGCTGTGCCCACCTCCATCAGGGCACTGGGGTCGACTGCTCCCTTCTGGCCCCTGCCCTTTTAACCCTCATGTTCTGTTTACTACTTGATAATGGGGGCCCTCGTGACCCAAGCCATCTCTTTTTTGGTTTTAAAGTAGTTCAATTGCAACATTTCTAAATACCTAATAAATCTTTTCTTCCTCTTAATTATTAACAATATGCACAATATTTATGGAAATAGAGTCCTAAAACCCCTTTACATGCTTGGGGATTCTCCTGATGGCAGATGTGTATGTGTGTGTGTGTTCAGGTGTAAATGCAAATAAGAGATAAAGGTCCTGTGACAGGGACTAAAATCATCTTTTTGTTTCATATTTTCTGTCAGATCAAAATAACCTGAATGTAAACTTGGCAATATAAAAGTGATTTAAAAAAACAATTCTTCATGCATACTTATACATACATAACTCTTAGTAAACATTTTTTAAAAGGGGTTAAAATCCTGCTCTCAATCCTGCTTTTCCAACCAGGGTTGCATTTATAATTCAATTTGTAATCTATAATCTATTATGGATAGATATAAAATAAAATAAAGATAGCGTGAAGGAGGCATGTCTGGGGATAAAAAAAATATTGCAGGTTTTAAATGAACTATCATTAATTCAACTTTCCCATCAATACAGCAATTTTGACATGTGCACATTTTAGAGATGACATCATTACATTAAATGGCACCTTAAAGTCTAGATTTTTCTTTTTGAATCATGTTTGATATTCAGATAGTTTGAAAACCTGCTGCAAGCACATATTGTACATTGTTACTAGTTCGGTATTTAAACTTTCCAGGTTTTTCTCATTTAACAATAACATGTTTCTCACCCAAGAAAATCATGGTGCTTCACTTGTTCCAGCTTGTTTGTTTATGAAAATTTTCTCACAATCAGAGTGATCCTTAGATGGGTGGTTGATAATTAAAGGACATGTGTTTATCTTTTTTTTCTTTTAAACCTTTTATTTTTTTATGCCAACCTTGCACTTCAGCTAATGCTGACTTTAAAATGACTTTGTTAACTGCTGGTTTTACTTCTCTTTGAAGAATACATACTCTGATCGCATTTCATAATTCTTCATATGCCAACATGATGGATTATTCTGATTTTAGATTGTAACTTTGACAAGCAAAAAAGGGGGAGAAAAAGCGCACAAAGGTGGCTTTTTGTTAAACATTGCAGCCCATTTACTGATAGACAATAAATCTTCCTGATGCATATTTTATACAGAATAAGTGCATTATGTCACCTGAAGGTTAACCAAGTTTCAGACGAATTCGTGATTCAAACATGAATATCAATGTTAGCCCATGTCTAGATGTTACAAGTTACCTGAATTGATGAAAAGCTGAGACATCACAATGATATTCATGCAGTAAATATAGAAACTTTGTATGGTTCAAATTTGATGCATTTACCATAAATCATGCATTCATTAATCTTTGTTATAAAATCTAATAACACCTCATAAAGCTCCAATTTTATTCTAATCATAAATGTTTGAATTAGTTTGTAATTTTCCTTTTTCTAGTATGTGCAGGTTTACAACAAATAGTAAACAAGAATTGTGCATTTTACATTCCATAAAGACAGGTTTGTAGTGCATTTTGGATGGTTAAGGACAAACCAATCCTACTTGTTCTTATTGTACTTTTTTGTAATTTTGAGGTCATATACATTTTTCTTAATGTGTGCATTTTATACTTTGAAAAAAAAAAGTTGATAGTACTTTACAGCTTACTTATAATGCAGAATAACTTAAAACATCAATTACTTAAGGCTTCTGCTGCTGAAATTTTAAATGTTCATAACTTTGTACAATTCTTAAAAAATATTAAAAGTACTTTATTGGAGTTTTTTGGGGTGTTATTAGAGTTTCTCATATTGCTTATAAAGCCTTGTTACCAAATTACAAATAATTATATGCACAGTCATAAAGCTTTATGAACACAGGCTTCAATAAAAAAATAATTACTGCTACTTCATACTTTATAAGTGCAATAAATGAGTGCAATTCATACAAAAAAGTTACCTTTTGTGTTTACCGTGATAAGATACATAATGACATAAAGTGCCTGTTATTAAAACAGCAATAAAAGTATCGTTTACTCGGGTATGCATGTAACACACAAACACACAAAGTATTGCAGGTGCGGCCTACCATCACCTGGGCACACAGGCATGACAGGCTGCTCAAAAGGCACTCACAAACGATCCAAATGTCACTGTTTGAATATCATCTTTTCAAAGTGCTCCTTCCATCAGTCCTAAACCCATTATATAGGGAGGGGGAGAGATTAAAAAAAAAAAGTCCGGTTGATTGTTTTAAATGTGCACGATTGATGCCAGTCTAATTAATAAAGGGAGCTGTCCTTTTCTTGCTTTTGAAAAGCTGGGCAAAAGGGAGCAGAATATTAAAAGGTGCTTATTGTTTCCCTTGCAGATTTTTGCAGGTTGGGTTTTAATTTGCGAGAGCCCTGGGTCCAGATGGCGCGATAACCCCGCTGAACGCTCCCACCAGCCACCACGATAACAAAGATATGCAGATGAGAGAGAGAGAAAGAGAGAGCACACAGGAGGCACTGGGAGAGTGAGAGAAGGAGAAAAACACAGGGTAATAGAGCATGAGCGAGTGAGAGAGATATAGAGAAAGGGAGAGGGATACACAGAGAAATAGAGATGTAGAGAAAGGGAAATGGATGGAGAGAGAGAGTGAGAGATATATAGAAAAAGAGAGAGGGATACAGAGAAAGCGTGAGATAGGTAAGCAGAGGCCAAAGGAAGAGTGAGACAAAGAAAGACAAGGGGGAAGAGTGAGAGAGTGACATCACAAGATAGAGAGATAGAGACAGATAGAGTTGGAATATTGCCAGCACCCCCAGCTCTCTGTAGCGGGGGAACAAATTGATGGGTCCACTAAGCGACATTCCCTGTAGCAGCAGGGGTGAATGCTAGCCGCCTAAAGTCATCTCTCTAATAACATCCAGCAGCTTCAGAGTCTCCGTAACATATCAGAGGAAGAGTGGAGAGATAAAGACATGAACCTAACTAAATAGGACAGAATAAATAAAGCATGAAGACTGACTTTCTGCCACTCTCATGAATTCTACACTCAATAAAGATCTAGCAAACATTTTATCACATAAGGTCGGCCCGCTATATATTTATATCCCACGCCACTGTGCCTCTTGCTCATTCACTTTAACACACACACACAGACACACATATGATGGGCAATAGTTTCTGATACATGTATTTGAAGCACATAATTGAAACACCAAATACTTTCATGTAATTTGTATTTGATGGTCATAGAAAAAATCGGAATATCATTTGAATTAAAATTCTTTGCTGTTCTGTACTTTTGAATTTTTAAAAAACAGAGAATATTTTTCCATGATCATGTAAACAGACACTACTGTTATTCTGGTGGATTTTAGAGAAAGCACTCAAAAGTAAGCAAGCAAAAGTATAGAAAAATTATACTTGAAGTGAAAATATCAAATATCAAAATCTTACTTAATTAAAAGTAGAAGTAGCTACTCAAACCTACAAAAACTATTAAAAAGTGTCACATTTTAATGTACAGTAAAGTATTTTAAGGTACAAATTAACATTATTTTAACTGAAATTAGAAGTCATGACTTCTAACACTTGCAAATTTGTAAATAATCGCATAACAAAAAAAATTCAGTCAAAGTCTTTGATATTTGTAACAAGTACTTGCGAGGTCTAAATAAAAATGTAAGGAGTAAAAAGTAAGAGGACAAGTATTAATTTTTAATTATATTCAGGTAAAGTACAAATCCCCTAAAATGATAACCATGTATAGTAACAAAGTACAAGTACATCCCTGTCTACAGCTAGAAGTTCTCTGCAGCACCAAAGACTTATAAAAGGCAGCACCTTCTGCTTGTAAACAGTTCTTGAACTGCACAACAGAGTTTCCAAATGCCTGACTGACTCATTAGGGAGGAAATGGAGACAATGTGCCAAGGGTTCATTTCTATCCAGCTTGTTGCAAAAGCCATGACTGTTGTTACTGGATGTTTACTAAGTGTTTAAACAATTTCATATGTTCACTAATGTCCTTTATTATTCATCATATTTTTTGCTAGCCAGTGAGCAGGACGCTAGCTAGCAGGCAAAGTTAAACTCTATCTATGTTAAAATCTCGCCAACGCAAGGGAAAAATATAACATCAGATTAACATACTGTAAGTGGTACAGTTATACTGTAGAAACCAAAGTGACAGTATAGCTGATTGAGCCTTTATAATTTCGGGGTTTGATTTGTAGGAGAATAGGTTTGGGAATTACCGTGATCCCCCGCCCTACAAAATGTATTTGTATATGGGTTTTATTCATTTCTTTTATTTTATTTATTATGTATCAAAATGCATTCTGATGTATTTCTGACCCTTCCTCTATATGCACACATACACACATACAAACACACTGCTTCAATGACATATTTTGAGCTTTGTATATGAAGTAGCAAAATGTAGACATATGTATGTGTGTGTGTGTGTGTGTGTGTGTGTGTGTGCAGGTCTGCTCCCTCGTGACCTGTCTCTTTTCTCCTCAGTCTGGACAGAGCCACTGATCTCTAGCAAGACTTTGGTGGGGGGGTTGTGCAACTGTCCCTGTACCAGCAAATTGTTCTTGGGGGATTTTCAGTGTCCTGCTCCTCATCTAACCTCACAGGATCTAAGAGAGAGAGAGAGAGAGAGAGAGAGATCTGGCTGGCCTCCAAGTTGGTGTGTCTCTTCTGAGTTATTACTTGCATTGCTGCTGTCGCCCCTGACCCCTGCACACACACACATACACACACAGACGCACTGTGCTTATATGCAAATCCTCTCCCTCTTTCTCTCCCTGGCCTGAGCTCCTCTGAAAGTCCCCTGTATAATTGATCCATGGAGACTTGAGCCAGCCTTCCCCCAGTGGCAGTTAGCAAAACACCATCAGCTTAATCAGAAAGAGCCATAGAAACACATGAGACGTATATTACTGATCCGAACATGAACAACAGAACTGGAGGATTTCGGAACACACTGACTGTGTTCAAAATGCCATACTACGCATACTACAAAGCAGGGCACAGGAAAGAGAGAAAATATGATTTTATAGTGCTGCTTGGATCTGGGGTTCAGAAGAAAGAATCATTACGCCGGAAATCGATGATCTGCCTGCATGTTGTGTATGTGTGGACACACATATGCATCTATGCACAGAAACACCCTTAAACATGATAATTCAATGGAAGTGCATGCCACACAGCATGTGTTTATAGTTGTAAATAGGTTCAACAATATTACTGATCTTGAGGCACTTAGATCTTACTAACAAGCTCTATATCAGTAAGAATTAAAGAAAGAGCAACACACACACGAATTACCCACTAACGGCCCAATGCCTTCTAATATCTAAATCCCAATCTATCTGTAATTGCTACAAAATGCCTCAGCTTGTTTTAAGAGCCCAGACTTCTTAGAGATTCCACCTCCTTCTCATTAATGCAATAAAAAATGAGCATGCACGTGAAGCAGGAACAGAGAGTCACTCACTTTCCTTTGAACCCCTCTCCTGTGGAATCCTCTAGACATCATTATCAGTGTTCCCTTCTTTCATATTGGCTTGACAAACTAAAGTGACTGCCAGTAAGCTGCGTGCTTCACTACCGCCGTCGCAACCGAGCACTGTGATTCATTTTCTCATGAGGAGAGTTCTTATTAAAAGGTGCTTTACTGGAATTATCATCTCTAATCTTTATTTGCATTACCATTCCTAATTACTTAATGACCAATCAGATATGGTTCATTGTGGGCAACTGGAGAAAGAAGTCCTCTGAATCCCAGATCTCAATTATGGAAACCACACATTCTCTATGAGTGTACCATGCAGGTTGCAGATTTTTAAGTTTTTAACTGTGAAATTATTATTAGTGTGACTGAATAATTGAATTTATTTGGAATCTGATCACATAAATTTTTTTATGAATTAGACACAAGCGATAAAGTGGTTGGAATTAATTTGATTTTGTACGAATGAAGTGATAAGAAAAGGTATGACCACTAACCCTGCCTCTAAGGCTAACCTTAACCTGAACGTTTCATGAAAATTGAGTCATGCAAATTGTTTTGAATTTGAGACCATGTTAAATATATCATGAGCATTTAGAGGAATAATTCCCAGTCTCAGTTCTAGGAAGCATTCTTCCTTCTTAACTGTAACATACCTGACCCAGCTTATGAAGGGCTTTGTAATTGTCTGATGAGTTGAAGCAGGTGTGTAAAATTTGAGTAAATCTGAAAATGGGTCACCGGAAAGGCTGGGATTGAGAACTGTTATTTCCACCCAAATGTTTTGCAAAAAATCCAGCAAATTTCTGAAAAATCAAAAGAAAGTCTTTGTGGGCTTCAAGTACTGCTCTGTAAATATTCTGAAGAGGAACAACAAGAAAATGTAATCAAAAGTCATGGAGAGACCAGAACACACACACTTGCTATGTTTTCATCATCTTTTATAGCAAATGTTTTTACCTCGGTCTGGTGTGAATGTAACATAGGGGAGTTAGTGGTAGGACACATGCGTTTCAGCGTCTTCTAGAGGGTAATCCAGTAATTGTCATGATTTAAAGTGTGCATCAAAGCACTTGCAGGTACTGTACATCACAGAACAATTCATAATAATTGAACAAGTAAACAGGCACAGAGTCAAAAACTGGGCAAGATGGATTTACAAATGACATCGGCTTGGACTTGAAGGCAGAAAACACACTACAAGACTTTGCAAAGACGCAGAAAAACAAAGAGGGTTTAAATATACAAACTAATGAGGGGAAACAAGACCCAGGTGAACACAATTAGGGAAGGAACCAATAACAACATTAGGGTGAAGCCAGGACCAAAACAGGAACTTAGACAAAAACAAAAAACACATGGTGCTGTTGCCATGGGAAATGAGACGCAAAGCAGGCAAGGTGAGATTGTGACAGTAAACACTGCACTATTGAAATACAGAATGATAATTACAAAAATACCCCAGCAAAATCACATGCCTTATTTCCATTACAGTCTCAAGTTTTTATGTTGGAAATATGTTTGTTGGTATACATCAACCAGTGTCTCAAAACTCTGAGATGGAACAATCCTTGCAGGGGACCAGAGTCCAGCACAGCCTTTTCATAAACCAAAGGAATGGCTGCCACTTTGTATTGGTGGTCATTAAGTCAGTAAGTATCACTTTCATGAAGAAAAATTCCTTCTTAACAAGCATGTTGTCTACAACAAAGAGTTAAAAAAAACATTTTCCACAGTTGAGAAGTGTCTCTTTTTTCATTAGAGAGAAAACTACTTCCCTGACAGTATCTCTTTTACTTAAGACAAAACACAATAGCTCTATTGAGAGGATGGCATAAATAATACATTAATAAGTGATCCATAGCTCCCCCAGAGGGAAAGAGATAAAAACAGGTTCGTACAAATGCTTGAAAGTCATAAAAATGCTTAATTTGTAAAGTTACATTTTCCAGGTTTCAAATGTGGACTTAAACAAATGCATTTCTTAGTTTCATAATTTTGTAATTGGTTAATTTTCTTTGTGTGATGTGTTATTGTGTGCATTGTGTGCCCACTGAGCCTGCACTGCCAAATACGTTAGATTAATGGAGTTAAATGTTAGCAGTTAGCACTGAACCTAAAGCATATTGCCTGGTGGCGAGAGTCTTCTACAAGTGTCAAATGATTACCTGGTTGCTTACATTACACCATTTCACCTGGCTGCCAGTTTTAACCTAAGCAGTAAATGAAAATTACAGGCCATGGTTACAGTGATGGCCAAACACACTTAACATAAACATCTAAAAATACAAAAATTGTGCAAAACAGCCTACAAAACCATTATGACAGTTTTGAGCGTTGCAATAAAATTATATAAATTACAAACCGACCATTAGCCTAACACCAGATAACTAGCTGGTATTGTTTCAAGGCGTTCAGAATCAGGACCTAATGTTATTCAACTCCTTCCAGTTAGAAATGTAGCTAGTGTCTTTTCTTTAAGCTCTTCCATTTATGCCAAAGCCATGTGATGTGCATTGAGCTTAAATGTTGAAATGTATTGTACTGGATACAAATTGTCTGATTATCCACCTTGAAAGTGCTGAAAGCATGCTTGAATTTGGAAAATGCTTTGGAAAATCTGTACATAACCTGTAAAAAACAGAAAATGTTATGTAATCTGAACCTTTGGGATTTTTATTCATCATAAATCATAATAACATGTAATGTATTGCCCATGATTGCTGCCTTACCTGAGATATACTATAACATTTTAGTCTTGTATAAGGAGAAGTAAAATATATTGGTTTAATTTGGCAGACTTTTTGATGAGGGTTTTGTTGGGTGACATTCTATAAGATAATAAAATGAAGATCTTGTGCAATCTGCACTTTAGTTGCTTTTTATTTACCCTTTGCCACATTCCGGCTTGATACAGCCTACTAATTGCTGCAAGAATCAATGCAAACTTTAGCTCTAAATTCAAGTCTATGTGGACTGAATACACTGAACTCATGCTCGTGCTCTGTTAAGACCTGATCGGAATTATTTATCACACCCAGAAGTGGTTGAGTAGAACTACTTCACGTTCGTTTTTGGCCTTTCTGCATATATCTGACTTAGTAATGTTGTGTCTTGTTGAACTGAGGTCAGCATTTTCTGCTTTGAGGATGCCAAGAAGAGCAGCAGGAGCTCCAACACTGATCTAAGAGCTGCGCTTAACATCATGAGGATGTAAAGATGATCTTTACAATGAGGCCTAGCCCCGTGTAAGCCTATATAAAGAACCTTAATTGTGGATTCTCTCCAGCCTGCCAAGTTAGCATGTAATCCCTTAATGACCATCCCTGTGAGGATCCAGAAGGATGGAGGGGGTTGGCGGCTGACAGTCATGATGCTACTTCTGAAACAGGAAATGCTCAACCGCCTAAAATGCATCAGTAAGAGAAATAGCACTAAATGATTTGTGAAGGAAAGTCAGAGTCAGAAAGGATGATGTTATTTTGTATTCCTTAATGATTTCCAATGGTCAGCTATATAGATTGTCTGTATTTTCAATGGACTACAACTAGGAAGAAAGAGTTCTTTAGCTCATCAGTTGTCATGTGGTCTGAAAAGAGCAAATCCTTCAGCCTAACATGGGAACGTAAAAAAAGGGAGAGAAGATTATAGGGGCAACCTTCACCTCACTGGACTCTTGTGTCAGTTCCTTTTGTGAGCTGAGGCATGAGGAACCAGTCAACTCCAGAGTCTGACCTCAGCCTCTCTCTCTCTCTTCACTCGTTTTTTGTCCTCCACAAGAAAACGAAGAAGATGTATGGTAATGTCCTGTCCAGCCATAGCCAGCGGCCGTGGTGCAAAAAAAGAGGCTTTATAAAAGGTCCATGGAGAGAGGTAAGGAGATACATCAATCAATTAACAATTACCCCGTTGCTAATCAGCTGTCCCAGGCCCCCATCGAGCCCCGGCTTTGTAATCCCGTTGGCAGCATCAATTAAATTCTTAAGGTTAGTCTATTGAATTTCTCAGATAGATGCTGAGAGGCGGGAATGAACTGTAACCGGGGCTTAATCGCGCCACAATTGTTCTGCTTTGGCTACTTTCTTTTTCACACCTCAGCGCAATCGCACCATTTCAGCGCTGATAGCATCATGAGAGATATGTATGTGTGAGTATGTGTGTGTGTGTGTGTGTGTGTGTGTGTATGTGTGAAGGCATGATAAAATAGGTCCACAAATATGAGGGCAGAAATATTGCACACACTGAAGACACTGCTACTTATTAACTTGTTAATGTGTGATCATTCTGATGGTATATGACTGTATGTAATATTGTATAATATATGTGTATTGTCTTTATCAGGTCTGGATCAGATACTGCAGTCAGAAAATGCCCACATTCACACATAGATTCTTTATTCACAAGCAATGCCAGTCTCAGATGCTAAACTAAACCTTTACTAGATCAACATATTTGCAAAAGAATAGCACATTTTAAGTGGAGGCATATGCTGGGTGTGTTTTAATAAAGTCAGCTCTCTCCAGTGCAGAAAATGATTTGTAATTTAAAGCAGAAGGCTTGGGAATTTGATAAGGTAGCATGGCTGCCTGCTGGTGGTGGACAGAGAATTGCTGACTCTCATCCTATTTCCCCAGAATGAAACTTTAACAGGCTGACCTCCAGAACCTCGCCACCTTGTCTCCAAAGACCCTGCTTCCCCGACCACTTATCTGGGTGATTGCCTTGGACACTGATCGCATTAAACCATCATGAATCATCAATTAAGATGTGACCAACAGAAAGAGAAAGTCCACTTCGGGGGCAGGAGAGAGCCCAGTGGGGATTTGCAGACAGGTTTGACTTTGAGACGGGAAAATCGTGTCTTTGCATCATGTCTTCTCTGTTCTGCATAAAGAAAAGGGGGGTAAAGGGAAGTGCATAAGGAATCTTGGATGAGGTGTGTGTGTGTGTGTGTGTGTGGGCCTCCATCTGTGCCTACGAGTGCATATGTTTGTGCATATCTTACCTTAGTGAATACACTTCTGTACTGAGAGCACTTCAGCAGGCCTGGTGCTCTATTATGAAGTGCATGACTGTGACAGAGTTGGTGGGGAGACAGTGATGTCTGATTTGATGATTTCATGTAGAAATTGAACACCTAGACAAGCGATTCATGTTTCAGCATTTAGGACAATAGCTTCCAGTTGCTGAATATCACCCAGGCCAAGCAATGCATTTCTCTGTGATGTCTAGACGCGGTATGTTCCTACATGTGAGAAACATACTGCATCTAGGGTTTCTCTAAACATGTCATGTTGATGTCTGTGTACATCGTTTTTGATTGGTGATGACTGGATGAAGCCAGTTCTTTGAGCAGCAGAATGGACTAACATTACTATACAAAACACTGAGCTGGACAGGGATCCTCAAGAGCGGGAACTCTCGCCGAAATTCCGACTTCCCCCCGCCAGGTGTGTGTTTTTCTCTTGGCAAACTTGGCCGTGTCGCTTTCTCATCAGAGCGCCACGAGTGCAGTCGGCGAAGCGTAAAGAGGCAGATTTTCCGGTAGCGCAAGCCTGAGATGGGCCCCTGCGTCTGGGCCCCACTCGACCAAAACTGCCTCCTGCCGAGCTCTTACTGTCACACAGCTCCGAGACGAGATTCTGCAGCCCTGGGACATAGGGGGAGGGATGGAGAGGGAGAGAGAACAGGAGCGAGAGAGCTCGCTCCCGGCTCATTTCTCCACGCATAAGCCCATCTGCTGGGCACCAGGGGTGGGGACGACATTGCTGCTCTCCACCAAATGACAAAAAAAAAAAAAGAGAAAAAGACCCCCGACGCCACGGGAAGCCGAATGCAATCCCATGAATCCCTGCGACTGCCATTATTCTGCAGAAAAGCTCTTAAAGAGCCATCTCTCTCTCCTGATGGGGGCGTGTTGATTTACGCCCGCTTCCATCATGACTTAAGCTGACCGTAATGTGCTGCGAAAGGAGCACGCCGGCGTATTTTTTTGGCTCTGAGATATGGGCTTGGCGTGTGTGTTTTCGCTCTCGCAGAGTTTGTTCCATCAAGGCGCAGCACCGGAGGGGGGAAAAAGGGAATTGACTCAGAGAGCACGAAATGGTGTTTGCAGGGAGCATCTTGTGATATCGTAATATTTACTGTTAGCTCCTCGGGCTACACGACACGCATGGCTGTATGGCTCCGAAGGGAGGCACATCTGGTGCCTTTCATCCATCCTCCCACTATCTCTTTCTCACTCTCTCTCTTTCTCTCCCTCTCACACACACCCACTGTCTTTCGTTCTCTCCCGCATAAACCCACTCTGCCAAAGTCAAAAACTTCCCAACCCTCCTGCATTAGGTGAGGGGCCTCAAACTGATCACCTATAATTCATTGTGACAGAGCTTTCATGCCTCCTGCATGCTAAGCAAATACATGCACCAATGGGAAGCCATGGCACTGGTCACGTGACCCGTGCTGTTTAACCTCTGATAAATGATGGGTCACACCTCATGGCGCATCCAGCCTTGAGAGAGCCATGTCATGTCGTCGCGCACTCTCGTCAAGTCAAAACCACTGACACACACACCCTCAAGAACACACACTGAACACACACCCCACAGTCCAAATGCACCCAGCCCACATCCAATCCTCCACCCTGTTTTTCTTCCCTGTGGCCAATTACGGTCCATACTCTCTGCTCTGTCAGCACCCAGGAGATGCTGACTTCTCCTACTGCCTCCAACTCGGAACACAATTAACTTTGTAATTGCGTTTGTTTTTGGAGGACCATGGGCGCGATTAGCGATTCCGTCCCTCCTCCTCCACCCCGCACGCTCTCAGTAAGCCTGAGCAGGAGGCTGCTGTATCTCTTCACTGCCCAGTTTCATAACTTCATATAAATCCCTCCTTCTCAAGTATTATGCTCCATACACTCGTATTCTGTGGCCACATAACTTACTTTTCAGCTGAAATGAAGTCAAAGACTTTGTTCA
>JAOUQW010000011.1:1061782-1074841 GCA_028565825.1 Olivaichthys viedmensis | reverse complement strand
TTTAGAGTGCCATACAGTGGCAATGAAAAAAATCCCAGATTTTCAATGTGGTCTCAGACTTTTGGACCCCACTGTATATTCAAATTAGTTTTTCCTGAAATCAGGTTGGCAAGTTCATAACAGAAGCAGCTGCAGTAGTGGACTAATAGTTTTTGTGAACCATGAGTGGCAGTCAAAGGGTCACTCTGCTCAAACTCCCTCCTTTCTCTCCAAATCAGCTCCAGTTGCCAGAAAAACTGCATGGTGTGTGCTTCACGTGTTTGACCAGAGCTCTGAAGGGTTCAATGAGATGATCAGCGATGTCAGCCAGCTTCTCAGATCCATCCGCATCTCAGCTGCAGTTAACAAGTACTTATTGTTTTCTCTCCTCTTGCACGGCGGCCCGAAAGATAAAATGAGGGGGACTCTCATTCTTTTTGTCTCTTCGTCTTTCTTCCGCTTTCCTTGCTCATTCACTCATTTGTGCTGCCCATTATCTGAATGTATTGAAGGTGTTGAGATAAAGAGAGCAAGAGAGAGAGAGAAGGTGAGGAAAAAAAGAATGAGTGAAAAAGGGACCACTAAAAAAAGATGCCAGGGCGAACAGCGTTTGAATCAATTACATCCTAAAGAAATTTTCATTTGCATTCTTATCTGCTCAGAAGCTCAACAAATGCCAGCTGCCTTTGTCCAGTTATTTTTAGGTTTTTTTTTTTCGTTGATAATTGTGTAGGAAATATCAAATTTGCATAGAGTGATTATTGTTGATTGTTTATCTAGCCGTCAAGATGGCTCTATATTCCAAGGCTGACAGGTTGTCAAGCACTTAAAACTCATTTATTTGTCAGAATTTGCATGTAATTTGGTGTTAATGAGGGGGTGGCGCTGGACATGATTAAAGCCCGGTTCTAAAGGGAGAGAAGCCTGGCTGTCATCTCTCCACACATGCAGACACACACACACACACAGACGTGGATCCCTCAGCACTGTCCTTACCTGTTTGATAGGACAATAGAAGGAAGCGAGCAAACGCAAACTAAACACACAGTTGTTTGTTGTCATTGTTATTCAAATCAGAGCAGTTATGCGGCTCGGTGGTTAAATTAATAAAGAAGTGTAGAGGACAGTCCTCTCCCCTTTGAAAGTGTGATTAATTAGATTTTTATTAACAAACAGAGAGCAGATGACACCCCCGCCATACGTTTGGATGCGAGCGGCCTGTCCCAGCGGGCCGCCGTCCTTGTTTGTTGTCGTTTATCAGCATTGTCTTTCATTATCTTTCCTCTCAACTAATCTTTCATCTGTTCACTTGCCAAACTCGCCATGCGAATTAGTAAACATCGCTTCAGGGCGAGCATGAACAGAGTGAAACTTTTTCAGATAAGGCACGACACTCTTCGAAATGTGCGTGTGTGTGTGCAGTCGTAAATCATCATGTCCAGGAACACCAAGGGATCCAGTGAGACAGCAGGGAAGGAAAATGTCCCTACATGTAATATGCCAGTATAGTGTTTAATGCTGTCATATAAACCTAGAACAGGAGTGTGAAACTGAGGTCCTAGATGATATTAGATGATATGCCTCTTCTAAATTCCTATTCATCTCATCAATGTCTTGGTAATTAGCTAATGAGTTGAATCAGGTGTGTTAATTAAGGTAACATGCTAAACTCTGTGGTGCCATAACCTTCCAGGACTGGAGACTGACACCCCTGACCTAGGGCCTAAAGCTTTAGTATCATAACCGTGGTTTGCTGAGGGATCGCAGTGATAACAGGTTTCTAGCAGGGGGTGCTCACGAAAAAATCATGGGAGGGTGGCAGCGGGGTGTCGACTGCACATTACATGAGTAATTATTCCAAACAGAACCACCCGCACCAGAGACAACACTTAGCTCAGCTGTCTTTTTTTTTTGTTTTGCCTTTTCGAAAACTATTCGTTGGCTAGCACCACTGATGCGTGACCACATACAATGTGTGACTGACAGCTTGATTATGCTATTATTACAATTTAATGGTTACATCATGGATATGAGCTAATTGTATTTTTGAAAGGCACGGGGCACATAAAGAACTGCCACTGCACCACAAATTAGATTTTATTTTATTTATTTTTTATGATTACTTTTCAAATCATGTGACAGAGGTCCCGGAGCCACGCAAATATGTTCTGGAAGGCAGGTGCTTCAAAAATGAGAGAATGACAGAATCGAGCACAAATTAAATACTGCCTGCACCTCCCTTTACCTGTACCTACCAGAGAGGAGCTCGGTAACTTTATACAGTTGAGAACATTTTTCTACTTTTTATGCTTATTGTGTTCTTCCAGGTTAATGATGGTTGATTTGCAGACAAATCATTCTTTTTAAATGACTCTGAAGTAAACCAGGCAAATCAATGTCAAGCTTGAAGAAATTCAATGTTTTTCCTGAGACATGACCTGTGTTCTGTGATATCCTTGTTGTTTAGTCTTTTAACATTTCCGTCATGTGACGTACGTATCTTATGCCACATGCCATGCCCTGTGATGTCTTAATTAGCTGTTAGGTGTAAAGCTCTTGTCCCATCTGATCGATGATTCTCACGATTCTTGTTCACTTTTTCACTCAACATCTTTTGATGTTTTTGCTAGCTAGCCAAGTGAAGGGCTAAATTATTAAATATGAAACTGCAAACAATATATCAAATTGTTTCCTTTCCAAAATAAATATTTGACATAGTTCGATATTGTATATCTGATTTCCATAACAATGACCATAACCAAACCCACTGAACTACTGTATGTTTGGTTGCGGTGACAATATTTGCAAGTAGAAACGTACTGTAAGAACACAATACAAATACTCAGGCAGGTGAGGTAGGTTCTGAGAACATAATGCTTCTAAATGCTCACAAGTTAAAACACTGAATTTAGAAAAGAATTAGAGTGATGAGAGTAATTTAATTCAGGAGTGAGATATTTTGGTGTCTGAAGTGCAAATGCTTGGTAACTACTGTTTAAGCTCATGTCTGGACAGGTACATGTCATGAAGGAGAGTGTGAATGATGGTAGGAAAAGACAAATGGAGAGAGTGATGGAATGAGAGAGATGCTGATAGAGTGGAGGGGGTTGTCAGTGATTCCTTAATAAAGCCCTGGTGGAGCAACAAAGTCTTACAATTGCAAATTTATAAGAAAGGCAGTGGCAAAATTGGGGGTAAAATGGTTGTTGTAAAATTGAAGGGTATAATGATTGTTGTTGATCCATGAGTATTGACCAAGGGAGCACTCTCCTAAAACTCCTTCCTTTTCTTTCCAAATCTCCAAATCAGCTCCAGTGATCAGAGAGCCGCGCTGTAATTTGTGCAGTAGTTCTTCATATTCATACTCTCTTATTCACATTCAAAAGTTTGTCTTGAACTGAATCATAATTTAAACTGAATCATGACTTTCTAATGTTTTTTTTGCTAGGTTAATTTTATCACACAAATGGAATTTTTAAACATAAAAAAGGTAGTTTAAAAGAATTGAAACTGTAAAGTCAGTCATGATGCCCATCACTATTCTTTTCATTTTGGTTATGGTGAAAAGAAGTCTCTACTAGAAATCATGAAAAATGTAAGAGCTTTAAATATTAAACACTTTGACCTCAGACTCTTTAGTAAGACACTATAGAGAGCCTGCTTTAAAA
Source organism: Olivaichthys viedmensis (assembly GCA_028565825.1). Lineage (NCBI taxonomy): Eukaryota > Metazoa > Chordata > Actinopteri > Siluriformes > Diplomystidae > Olivaichthys > Olivaichthys viedmensis. The sequence continues at coordinate 1,071,194 of JAOUQW010000011.1, read as the reverse complement.
TCAAAGCATAAAGCTAACATGTTTGCTAATCCTGATGATAAGATATCACTATACAACAGCTTCTGGGGCAAATCCATCACCCAAACAGAGGTCAAATAGCAGCTTGATCTCTCCTCCTCCTCAGCTCTCCCAGCTGTGTGTCCACCTGCAGATGAGCCATGGCTCCACTGACGGCTGGCTAAGGATTAGCGAGGCTAATAGCTCCCAGTGCGGCTGGTTAAAAGCCAGAGTCACGGTTTTTAAGAGTACCCGCATACTAGCCGACTTCTACTTAACTGCACTGGAAGATACCAGGGAATAGGAGTGAACTCCTGAGAGCTTTTAAAAGCAGTTAAAGGGAGATGATCTGCTGGTCTGCTACTCTAATGCAGGTGCAGAGAAAGAGAGAGAAAGAGAGAGAAAGAGAGAGAAAGAGAGAGTTGAGGTGTTTCACTGATGAAGAGGCTCTTTAGTGCTGTCTCTTTAGTACAGCTCAGCCTAAACTGGCACTTTCCACTCAAGCTCTCAACAGCTATGCATTAACTCTACCATTCCTCAGCCATTGCTGACACTTTGGCCCTGCTCTACTTCCAAAAGCACCTTGGACAGGTAGGAGCCGCCAGTTTATGTTTAACAGAGAGCTAACACCAATAAAGAGGTTGCCATCTACATATTTTATTAAAATGTTAACGAAACCTGAATGGATATGACAGAAAATCAAACAGCTAAGTGTTGCAAAAAGTTTTTATGCTTGGCAGAAGTGAAAAAAGTTGACATGTCGATAAAGAGGAGATGAGATGGAAACAGATTCTAAAGAATCATCAATTTGTAATGAAAGTGAGTTTTAGTCTGCCAATTGCTAAATCCCAAACCACAAACCATAGTACGACAAAATTGTACACTAACCTATAGTGGCAACTTATAGTGTCCTTCTAATTTGGATGTAGCCACCAATAGTAGCCAGATTTATTATGACTGCTAAACAAAATGTGCTTAAAATGTGTGACACGTTTGGATGAAGACATGTCATCTAGATCAGGCCTGGGCCTTCTGCTCACAAATTGGCTCACATCAACCCCCAAGTTAACCAACAGAACAATAATTCGTATCAGTAACAAAATCCGCTGAAGTCATTAGAATAAGTAAGTTTTCTACTTTTCCCAGTGGTGTCTGCAGATACGTTTACATTACAAGTCTTGCTGTTCAGTTCAGGTTGTTTTGCACAGATCCAATCGTTGTGCCTCGATGGTTTAAACTTTATCCTGTAAGTGACCCATATTTGTCATTAGTGTGAGCAAACCTTTCCGCATGTGTACATTTTCAAAATCCATAACGTCACTTGCACGTCCGCATGTGTCATGTGAGCAACAACAAAATAAGTCAATATTTGCAAGACAATCCAGCATTGCAATAGGGAAATTAACAAACTAGCAGCACAAGCTTCTATTGCAGAGATTATTTGCTACGGAGGTCGACTGACAGCTCGTCAACTGTTCAGGATTAGGGTGAAAAGGTGAAAAATGGCCAGATTAATAACTTTTGCCATTTGTGCTATTACTGGGAGGCCTCAAAAAAGGCCCTAAAAGTTAATTGCTGCTGACACGCTGCTAACACTGGACAAAAGACAACAATGATGAAGTGTGATGTACAAATAATGTACCTGATCTAGAACCACTTATGAAAGTTTCTCAATTCTTATTAAGATCTGATATGTTATGACCAAAAAGTTTAGTGTGACTGGATGTAACCATTCTGATATTGCTATTTGGCATAATTTTGTAGAACGGTAGATGGTAACAAATAATGGTATAGCAGTTTCACTTTACACTGAGTAAGTGTTGATACACTCTGAAGCATGTGATCCTTAGTTTCTGACAATTTAACTTGGTTTCCTTGACAGAAACGTTTCAGCCAACAACTTATCACCCACTTCCTTGGCAAATAGCCAGTGACTGTACTGTACCTTCTAACTCAAATGCATTTCATTTTTGTTGTGTGGACTCATTTCCTTTCATCCACTCAAAGACTAGTCCCCCCTGAGCTGTTTTTCTCAGAAATAAACCGGTGTAATATCTTTGCTTTGCTGCTAATGTTGTCATAAGGATGTGCACTCCTGCGAGGATAGCTCTGTGCCTGTGATATCCTAATTTAAACATCAAAGATTCCATCATTAAGACACCAGTTTCCAGCTTCACTTTTCAGATGAAATTATTCTCCCACAACCTGTAAATGTTTTGTCACAAAGTCTCGCTGGACCCCATGTTTGTTCACTTGAGGAAGAAAGAATATCATCATTAGTGCGTTCTCTGGCTCCAGATAAAGCTGTGACTTTATTTGGCTCTGTGCTTTGATAATGCCTGTCATTCGGAGCTGGCACTTCAGAAACAGACTGATGTTTGGAGGAGAATGCAACCAGGTTTCATGACAGCTTGAGTCTCGCCTTACCTCTCGGAGGTGAAAGTGAGTAAGAAGTATCACTCCACCTGGAAAAGCTGACTGAATAGAATACTCCTTTATTGTCACATATACAAGTACAGTACAGTGAAATTGATTCTTCACATATCCCAGCATGTTGGTAAGCTGGGGTCAGAGTGCAGGGTCAGCCATGATACAGCGCCCCTGGAGCAGGGAGCAGGGAGGGTTAAGGGCCTTGTTCAAGGGCCCAACAGTGGCAGCTTGGAGAGCTGAGGTTTGAACCCACAACCTTCTGATCAGTAGTCCAGTGCCCTAACCACTGAGCCACCACTGTCCCAACGCACTGGGGCCTAATGATAGTGTCACCAAGATACCAGTGCTGTAATTAAATAAAAAATCAAAATCAAATCAGCTCTTGTAGTGAAGTGCACTTGATTTTGGATAAACGCTTTCTTTTTGTATATCTTGTGCCATTGGTGTAATTTGGGTGTGCTTGCCCCAAAAACATTTTTGAAATACTGGACTAAACCTTCAACTGTAAAGTAACTTCAACTGACAGAGTGTGGTTTAAAAGAGGCAGAGGAAAGAAGCGTTTAGACAAGAAAAGGCTAGGTTTTGGTTTATGTATGATTTTATTCATTGTTGTTTTTCACAGAATTTTTTTTCCCCCTCCATGCTAAAGGACAGGATACTTTGAACTGGAGTACAAAGCAATATATATTTGGGTCACACTTTTTTCCTTTGCCTTTTCTAGAAGAGATTTTTTTTCCCATTGCATGATTTTTGCGCTTTCTTCAGAGAGCTCGTCTGCCAGCTGGGTTGGTTTCTTCTTCTTCCTCTCCTCCATATTTGTCCTTGAAGAGAAGAGCAGCAGGGTGCCCTGATGTGGGAAGGGGGGAGTCGGGGCAGAAGGACTTGGAGCTAAATAATGGATGATTTCTTATTGAAATAAAGCCTGGGCGAGAAACAGCACAGGCAGGCATCATTACCAAGGAAACAGAGCAGAATGCCTAATCCAGAACTTCAGGAGTCAAACACCACAGTCCCAGAACCCGCCATCATTCACTATTGTGCTACTGGCCTTCGAACTCTAGTCCTTCATAGAGCAGAAGACCACTGAGTTTTATATATAAAGAAGCCTTAAAGGACTAGATATATGGAAACAAAACCAAGTATATTTAAATTTGTTAGTCAAGGTATCTGAGAGTTGGTTTTGGTAAGACTATTGATTGCATCTTGGCATTGCCATTTGTTGGATATTTTTCATCCAATTCACTTTCACTTATCACAAAAATTTGTGATGTTTTGCCCACATAGCTCCATGTTTTGTCATTTGTTTAGTTGTTTTCTACATAAAATCACTAGATTGTCAACAGTATCATGATTCACATAACCATCCAACATTCCTGTTACTTAAAAGTGGAACTGTATTTTCGTGATGTTTCCGGATGCTTTAATCAGGGAACCCAAAGTCTCCTAATGGTCTTTGAAAAACAGCACTTAACAGCATGTATCAGGGCTGGTGAGCGCAAACTTTCCTCTGCATTTTCTCCGGACTCATTAGCGCTTGGAGGAAACTTGTGGCCCTATGCCAGCAGAGTGAAAAACGAGGTGGCAGCATTTCGCCGGCTGCTTTCGCACTGATGAGGCCAACACACGCTTTCGGTTGTTTTATACAACTCATACATTTGCACTCTGTGCCTGCCTCACACTAACCAGAGGCAGGGAGCTGAGTAGGTTTTCAGGGGTAAGAGTGTGATGTGCTTGGATCCAACAAACTGATGGATTCTTAACCTATTGACAGTCAGTGTAATGATATTGATGAAAATTCTGTGTTCTGAGGAATTCTGAGGAATCAATATTGGGGAATTTTTGCAGTCTCCTAGAAATACTATGCTAGTTAAATACAAGTTTTCTGGCAGCTGGTAAAATCGGTGTTGAGGAATCTGCATATCTGTGTTTAGTCTTCGCTCAATTCTAATGAGATTCGGAGTGAGAATGACTGGACTTTGTCATTATTGAGTAGTCGAAAAAAAGAAGTACCAAGTGTCCTTGCCACCGGCTTGGAGGACCCTGTGCAGGTCAGGCATATGGTTGCATATGGTGATAATCAATGCCAGAGGAAGAAGAGAAAAGTAAACAGAGGCAAAGCAAAAACAGGGGCAGTTGAGAGCTTGAGGCCTCTCCTGTTCTGTGAAGACAGTTAGAGAGAGTGGGCGATCTTATCAGAGAGCCAGCAAAGCAGTCACAGCGAGCCACACTAAGACTCACAGACTCAGCATACAGCCCTGAGGAACTTTTCTGTAGACATCCGTTTTAACCAGCAAAAAGATTACTGGCTCTTATAACCACCTGGTGCCACCAATGCATTTTTGTCTTCGCATGATTTTGGTTTGTAGAAGGACTCCAGTAGATGACCCTCACCTGATCTCATGAAGAATATTTAAAAATCATGATGCATGATCATGATTTCATTGAAATTTTTGAATCCACTAAGGCTACCTCTAACCTTACGCTTAACCATTTGTGCATTTCAAATGCTAATCTGAACCAGATGACTATATAGATGGCGGAAGATGGCTGTGTTGCTGTTTTATCAGTGGCCTATAGTGCATATAGTGGATTATTGGATATAGTGCATGTTGGGCTAGTGGTCTGCTCAGTGCGTATGGGTTTCTGTCTTTTTCTTTGTGTGTGAACGTGAGGGGTTGAGGCGAGGCACAAACGCACTGTAAACTGTGTTAATAAGCGGCTGGGGTGAGAGGCTTTGGGAAAGCTCCCTGTGGTGCGGGTCTGTAAGGAAGATAAGCAGGTCTCGTTGTTGTCTCACAAAAAATCAACAAAGGAAAACATGTGATGGAAGATTTGTGCGTCCCCGGCGAAAAGCTGTTTTCATGGAGCTGCAGTGTTTAGTCGCATTAGAAATCATTAAGGCCCCGCAATGAATGGGAGCGTGCCAGTGCAGACCACATGAGCTTACTGCGTCAAATAAACACACACACACACACCCACACACACACTCCCAGTCCCTATAATCCAGAAAAGAAAAGAAAATGGCATGCTAACTCCTTTCTTGATATGGAAATTTTTAAAGTAGACTTTTGGTACAATCAACCAAGGCCATGTATGTGTTTGTATATGTGTGTTTGCTTGTTTGTTCAGCTTACATTCCCCCTCAGTTAATCCAGGTACCCCTGCATCTGATGCACTGGCTAGATAAGCATGTGTCTTGTTCAGGCCACAACCCAGCAGGTGTTTGTGGATAAATGGCTGTGGCGTCCTGCAGGACGCTAGAGGAAAAAGACACATATACACACACCCACTGCTCAGATAATGGAGTGTGCGTGGACATCACAGGCTCCTTGGGCAGCCCCATGGGGCCAGCGTCCTTGCAGGCCAATGATAGCAGAGAGTGCTATGACTGCCACAAAATACAGAGAGAGAGAAGTCAGAGAGAGAGAGAGAGAGAGAGAGAGAGAGAGAGAGAAAGGAGGATGTTTAAGCAGTGTGGACAGCTGATCCCCTCTCACTCAGCTTTAATGAATCATCAGGGCTGGAGGGGTCAGCAGCAGGGGTCCAGGGAGCCATTAGACCACAGCTTTAGCTCTCAGGACCTCCAGCCCAGCCATGTTAAGTAGCCAAATGTTGCCTTAGGAGGACCGCACCTCACTGGGACTCCACCCTGAATACCGTCATTTGTCTTTGGCCATCACTGGTTGCCTCTCGGCTCCATTAAACACTGATCTATGAGAGAGGCGGCACCTCTCCTCCCCTGTGCCCTACTTTCCAAACATGCCAAGTAAAGACAACAGGGGAGTTTGCTCACTCAGCTACTCATGACACTTTAGTTTAATGTACCTTGTGCATCGTAAATGTGAAGTAAACAAATACTGCAAAATAAAACATCTTTCATATTTGATCTATTTCACGATATTTTTATATTATATATAAAAAATATATACTGAAATGGATTAATAGAATAATGTGGCTTCAAACATTGCATCAAAGTAGAGTAGCACTTAATGAAACCACTGCAATGAAATTAGGCCTGCTATCAAAAATACTCATTGAAAAAAAGATTTCAAATTTCATCAACGAAATCAAGATCAAAATTCAACAATGTGACAAAATAAAAACGTATTTAATTTTAACCACTACTGACAAAAAAAATGACATAATGAAACAACATTTTAAGAACTTTATTATTACACCCCATTAATCTAAATTTAAAGGAGTTCTGTTCATACATGCTCATTGTTTGAAATAAAAGAGCACAATGTTGCTTTTGTCGGCACAAACAGCATCTGAAATTTGAAAAAAGTACAGTTCCAGTTTAACGGCGCCAAAAGTTCTGGTATTTTGTGCAGTGGAAAATAGTCACCTGGTCTCTGTAGCCAAGAAGGCATTTCATGAGATCCATTTACACACATCATATGTGTGGAAGTTGAGAAAGTTGACCAGGACACAGCATCAGCCAGACCACTGCGATGGTTACATTGCTGTCGGCTCGCTTGCAACTCTTGTTACTAGTTAAGTCCCTGGACTGGCTGTGTGTGAACATGTGTGCTATTTTGCATCACGGAGTGTGCGTGTGCGCGTCTGTGTTTGCTTGCATGTGTGTTACCAACACTCGCACCCCTCGCTTTCATCACCTCCTCAGATGGCTGCCTGGTCTCACACCTCTGTTTCGGCCATTTGCCTCCTCCCCATCTTGTCTGCTGTTCTCGACACTGCTGTTAGTCAGCATGAGGAAGCCCAATCTGGCCAGGCGTCTCTCTCTCTCTCTCTCTCTCTCTCTTCCTCCCTCTCCCCTCCTCTGCCTTTCTCTCTCTTTTTTCCCTCTCGCTTCCTCTGCCTTTGGTGTTGTACACAGCTTTTCCTGTACCATGTCCCTGGAGCAGAGCCAATCATCGACACTCAACAAGGCTGTCAAACTCAATTGTGCAGATACGGCTGCTGAAAGCTGCCATGACAGGAGTCTCAGGCAGAGAAACCGCCGTCTCAAACACTCTCTCACTTTTTGTGTGTTCCTTCAATAGCTGAGACTGGACTGGTCGGCTAGGCCTCTTTTAGCACAATGGTTTTATTACTGTAAGAAAATATTCAGTGTTTGATATGGATTACGACAGCATGCATGCTGGTCAGATGTTCACATTTCTGCAAGAATTTGCTGTAACAAAATAACCTTATGTAATATAATCCTCTTTAAAACAGTGAATGGGCCCTTGTTTTAGAGTCTTATGGTGCTAAAACATGCAGAGCCAATACGTACATGCTGTAGACACACACACGAAAATGAGGTATTGAGCATCATTTCAAACTGGACATCTTTGGACTGAGGTTTTGTTGTCTCTTTCTCTCTCCAATGAATCACTCTTTTCTCTGTTTCTTTTTTCTCTCAGAGGAAATCACATTAAGTGGAGCGCTGCATTTGGCTGGTGTCCGTCCTTCTCTTAATGGTAGTAATTTGGACTGGGAAGAGAAAAGAAGGAGAAGAATCGGGAAGAAAAGAGGCTTCCCAACACTAATTCCGCCCAACAAAAACAGTCTGCCGTTGCCCCCTATCCATTTGCATTCAAATCAAACCCACGAGCTAAATATAACACACGGAAATCTCTGTGCTATTTTTTGCGGTGCAGGGATCCTGGGCGGCAGTAACACAATGTATTTTTATCTCATTCAGAAGACAAGAGCACGAGGGAGAGACACAGGGAGCAACACAGAGGAAACTGTAGCTGTAGACCAAAATAGGAATCATAGAGACAGCGACAGAGTGTGTGTGAACAGCAAGAGAGCAGAAAAATATACTCTAATGGAGTTAAAGTCAGGTTATGTATGGATGTTTGAGGAACTTCAACAAGTCTCAAGTTCTAGTACTCACAAGTTGAGTTGAGAATCATAATCACTGTTATTTTTAAGCAGTTTTACAGTTTTACGTTATTTATATGTTTAACATGCCCAGTTGTCATATACAGTTATTCAACTGCCTTATTATTCAAATCAACTGGTTTTTAATGAGTCTGTGGTAAAGGTAATAATTAGGTTCAATCAAGCAACAATTCCTGTTATACAAGGTCACTTTTACATTGAATTTTGCACTTGGACATGCTGTTCCCTCTTCTTCGTAAATTAGTATAATGTATATTGTACATTTTGAATGAATCAGCAAGCAATCTTTACACTAATATAGCTAATCCAGTTAATTCAAGGTGAAACCAAAAAGATAAAATTTGATTTGCTTGTTGGGCTTTGATGCCGATGTCTTATGAAATGAGCAGTTCAACAAATGTGTGTATAAATATAGATTCTGTTGCTTAATATACCAAAAAATGTCTAGAATAATATGTCTCGGGACAATAAGATCAACACGTTGTACGTTTTGATAAGCAAATGGCACTATATGGTCTGCCAATTACATATTAATCTGGATTTACATAGAATTTATGCTTATGTTTGTTTAAGATGGTGGCAAAGGATTGTCAAAATCCAAGGAAACTGATCAACCAAAATTTCTATTAAATATTTTCATCAAACTTACTATCAATCTTACTATCTATGACTGAGTCAGCATTACATTTACATCTACATTTATTCATTTGGCAGATACTTTTATCTGAAGAGATTTCGATCCAAGCACAGAGCTGTTAAAGAAGCAAATGACCAGAAACAAGTGGAAGATGAAGTTGTATGAAGAACAGAGGGATCCACAATTAAATACAAGCTGTACTACTGTAATAGAGGTGCTACAATTGCTAGTAATAAAGCAGTCAGTTAAACTATGAATTTAAGATATTGGAGTAGAATGCCATGTAATACAGAAAACAAAGAGCAACAAGGGTCAAATACCTCAACAGCACAGCTCACCAATACCAATTTTTCACCAGACAATGCAGCACGTCACTGCACAGGAGCAAATCTGAATCCAAAACAATCCAAAAGGGGGACAGCTGAACGGTTTTAATCAAATGGCAGAGCCTCGGGTCTAGAACTCCAACCGTGACAGAATTGCAGCTCTCAT
>JAOUQW010000011.1:1047509-1060588 GCA_028565825.1 Olivaichthys viedmensis | reverse complement strand
ATAAGAAATATAAAATTGAGCTACTGACAAGAAAACATTGTGGCTAAATAAATAAAAATTAATTTGAAGCATTAGATTGTATGATAAAATTTTGATATTGCTCCCTAAAGCCGCCTGAAAAAGGACATTTGAAAAGAAAAATAAACTTTCAAGAAACAGTCACTACACTACTATTGAACATTGATGTGCTGTACTGTCTGGTAGAAAAGCATTTCTAGCTATCGTTCTTTTTTCCCTAAAATGGTGGTTGTCTGACTTGAGTGATGACTCATGACGATTGTGTTTGACCAATCAATGTTCTGCACTATTTTGAGCTCCAGTATGAGCATGCAAATGATGTTGGGTTCCTCTCATAGCAAATAGTAAGAGTACAATTGTTGCAGACAATCTAAATAACTCTGTGTGAACCAATTATCTGAGCTACACGACAAGTTCACCATGAATTTCATATTATTATTAAATAATATAATTATTTATATTAATTGGCAGCAGTTCTGGTGGGGCCATATTTGGCCCGCAAGCTGCTTGTTGAATAGGCCTGCTGTAGTGCAATGCTGTAAATAGTTTAAAAGTACTTGCCTGGATTGAGTCGGAAATCACTACATTTGGGACTCATGCCTGACCGAAGTGAAGTTGTATGAAGTGAATAGCCTTGTGTGTATATCTGTGTTAGCATGGAGACCCCAATATGTTCCTGCTGTTCTCCAAAGAACCTTCTCGCTGCAGGATTTCATTACAACTACAGCTAACATATGCATCAATCCTTCTTAGCCAGCTATGCTATTATATATTTTAGAGTGGTGTAGTGTTCGCCACTACAAACATTGACCTCTAACATCAGCAAGGAAAATGAACTATATCACGTCTATACAACTGTTTATGTTGCACTGATTTATTTTATTTGTGGGTAGAATGCCGTGATAACTATGGAATCAGCAGTTGGCACCCAAAAGAACAACATGCCTGCTAATTTAAAGCTTTCCCCTGCTTTATATCCAGGGCCCATCTCTGTGGCTAATGCAGCAATTTTATGGCAATTCTTAGCGCTGAATGGTGGGAATGATCCGTGTTAATGCCTCTTTCTAATGCTACAATTAGTCTGATAATAGCATTATCTAATCCCGCCACTGCGCGCTTGTACCTTTCTGCCAGTGCCAGAGTTATACTGATAATGCTGCTAACTAATGCTGCCAGACGCTCCCCGTTCGAAACTCCACACTGCTCCTGTCGTAGCCTCCTATTGCACAGCAAGCACACACATGCAGCTAGCCAAAAGTGTCTCTTCTGATTTATTGTGCAACCTACTGAAATGCACATTCTATGAATGCTCTAACTCAAGGGTGTCAGTCTTGGGGGGCCACAACACTGCAAAGTTTAGCATCCTACCTCATTTAACACATTTGATTAAACTCCTTGGCTAATTACCAAAGCCTTCATTGGCTGGCCGAATGTGGTTTCTTAAAAAGAAGACAACGCAAATCTCTGTAGGGCTGTGGCCCTGCATGTCGGGAGTTTGACGTTCCTACTTCAACTGCTTTGGCAAGGTTGTAAGTGAGTATTAGAAATGTAATCATTAGTGGAGGGAAAGCGCACATAGTAATCGTTTACAAACCTTATATGAATTAAACTAAAGTATGACTTCGCATTTACTTACCATTTTTAGAGTTTACTAACTTATTATTGTGCGATGAAATAATGAAATTTTCCTAAAGTTAGACTCTTCTCATCCCTTGGCCCCGTACACTTGGATTTACCAATAGTTGTTCGCCCCCTGTCGTCATCTCGCATTAAAAAGCAATGACTTCCAGCTGCTTTGTTGTATCGTGTCGCTGCCATGTGTGGAAATTGCACAAAAATCCCATACTGGTTCAATTCTACAATAAACAATACAGGAAACAAACCTGCAGTGCATCTCATGTTAATTAATAACACTGTAAATCTGATCAAAAGGATGAGAATATAATGTATGCTTTAGTTTATGTATATGTGGGTGTACATCTTTTCGCAGTCACGCAACTGGGCGTCCACTGAAGTTTAGGGTTTACCTCCCCTTTATAACCATGTAACAATTAAGTAACTGCGGTATTTGTAAAGGCAAAGCCTGAAAACTGCTCATTGATTTTTGATCTGATCATCAAATCAATTTCCAGGGATGATAGTATTATAAACCAGCACTGGCAATTACTTTGATTTGGATCACTTATGGGATAATATGCAGTTGTTTATTTGCGGTATGACACTATACTGACCACAGACATCAGCATATTATCAGATGCTTGCATAAGAAATTGTCTATAGCACATATCACACAGGTACGGATAGCTGCTCTTGGCTTCTCAGCTTCTGACTCAATATTTGATTCCAAGCACTGCTAAAACCATTTGGGAAATGTCCTTAACTACAAAAGGCCTCTATAATCATCCGAGCCTTCAGGGAGTGCATGGAGAAACCCTTACATTCATGGTGCTCAGATTCATGGCCTCCTCTGTTTGGCTAGCCATTTCCTTGTGGAATGCGGCTGTTTTATTTGGCTACTGTCGAACTTAAGGACAGGGGGACAGTTGTCCTCCAAGCTGCTTGGCACGGAGACTTTCCTTGCTTGCTTTCATCGACTTTTTTTATTTAAACGAAGAAAAAAAACATTCCCATAGCTGAAGTTATGGAGTATCAAGGAGGAGAGAGCAGAAGAGGAGAGAGAGAGAGGTGAGAAGGGAAGTGGAGGAGAGGAGACTGTAAGCCCTGGGTTTGGGTGTTTATTTTTCTCCACTTTTCCTGTGTACAGTAATTTCTCACCTTCTGCCACCACTGAACATGACTTAAGCTTGCCAAACCGCTGTTTCTCAAAGAACACTGTACGCTCACTCATTAGGTGTGTCTTGAAACCATCACAGCTGTTCAGATATATGTTAAAGTACATTTACCAGACAATCATTCATACAGATAATCATAACTTGACAAGAAGTACTTATTTTCTTATTGGTGGTTAAAGCTTGACCATCACAACATACTAATTTCTCTTTCAAAGCTGAGTTAATCTAACTGCTGCCTGTCAAATTAACACTTTCCCTGGATTAGACATGTTGAACGAATGTTCATCTCCCAAAACACCTCAAACAACTCATACAATTAATTCACAACTTTAAAATTGGTATGATACAGTGAGGAAAGGGCTAAAATGTCCTGCTACTGCAGGACCAGGATTTGTGGAAACTTTGCTCCAAATTGCATATGGCCTTTAGGGGACCATTAGCCATTTGGAAACCTCATACTATCAATGTACTGAAGTCTGGAGGTTTGTACAAGTGATCCAAGCATGTCTTGTTGATGTATTTTTACAGCACTGTGGTTCTGTGTTATACAACTGCACTGCCACTTTATATCCAATTCTATGTTATATGAATCACACTGTGACTTTATATTTGTACACAGTGAATTTTATCATCTGCTTTGTACTTTAAAGAAATACGCCAGCATTTTTCAATCTAATATGCATCTACTGCATTTGTAGCATATATGTGAATACCACAGACAAGAATTTAGTCTAAAGATCTACCTCTTCAGACAACATCTAGGATTACACTGTTTGTTTTTTTCTCTACACTTACTTTTGCATTGATTGCCTTTGTATTACTTCTTGGTTTTCTAAACATTTTTTGTAATTATTTTTTATGCACTTAGGTTTGAAATTGTGATTTTTGTTACCAACTAGACCACTCGAAGACTTGTACAAACCAGCCTTAGTTTCTAGTTCTTCAGGTTATGAAACCTTACATTTAGTATTTTGTATCATTGCACACAAGTTGCTCTGGAAAAGAGTGTCCGCCAAATGAGAAAAAAAAAATGTAATTGTAATACTACATATGATTTGGTAAGCCATTCCCTCATGTCTGTCTCATCACCCTGAGACATTTATTGTTATAGTGCAATTGTAGTTTTAAAATTTCTGTTATATAGTTACATATTTTAAATGTTTATTGACAGAATTCAACAACTGCCCATAGACTTCCATTACAACTGAGTTTCAAGTGAACAGTTTTTGAGTTCCTTTCTCAGTACAGGGAAACGTGTTGAAATTCTTGTCTATGGTAATCGCACATATGCTACAGATGTGGTGGATATCGATTAGGCTGAAAAATGCTGGAATATTTATTTAACTGAAATGGCACAGTCCTGTCTCTGACTGCCACACTGTCATGTCTATTGCACTTAATCTCTTGAACTTAATGGTGTTTGTACTTAATGCTATCCTTCTGCTGCAGTTGTGTAACTGCATACACATCTATATATGTTGTATGTTGATTTGCACCCAAACTAGTCTAAAAAGCATTTTGTTATACTGAATGTATAATGACAAAAAAAAAAAAATTGAATTGCTGCATCCAGCTGAGTGCACTCAATAAGTCATCATTTATGCAGTTTTATTAAGTAGTTGTACCTCAGACAATAGATTTTTCGCGAGTTTTATCCCAAGAGAGAGCATCCAAACACTCCCACAGTATCTAGAAGTTCAAGGGCAACAGTGAGGTCCATGTCAAACTGTAGACACCCTTCACACACACACATCTTATCTCACTGTCAATCTGATGTGCAGTACAGCCCTGGAGAAAGGAACCATTCGCTGTCGTTTGCTGTCATAAGTCAAGGATTTGGTGACACCTCTGTCACTCTCCTTCTGAACGCTAGAACACAGAGTGAACCTGAGCCGAGGATGCCTCTCAGCACGAGTTTGCTGGTTTCAGGATTTGGCGAGAGTTGAATCGACTTTGCCTTGCTTTGCTTTTTGTTTTTACTGTTTTTTATTTATGTATGTATTTTTGTGTGCTATGAAGAAGGATGCTGTTTGGAGCTATTCTCACTCTCGCAGTCTTGGAAGACAGTGGAGTTTCAAGACTTAGTATAGTGCAGCGATGCACACTTCTTCAAGTTAGCTTTTTGGATAGAGTCAAATGTCACTATCTTTAAAGTATTCGAGGAGAAAGCTGCTTTTTAGAGAAGGATTGTTAGGTTTCATATGGTACGGCAGTGCTCACTTCCGCAGCTTACTTTTTCAATAGAGCCTAAAAATTCCACTATTTTAAAGGATTACCTGTGTGCATGTGCATGTGTGTGTGGAGCGCAAGCCATCAGGGAAAAGGATTGCAAAATCCCATTAGAAACTCGTGTTGGTGCCACGCTTCCCCGTACACACACTGAACCGTGTGTAATCCCCTCATACTCCCGCTGTACATCTTGACGTCCTGGCAACACACACACACGCTTCCTGTGCACACGCAAACTGCCTCTGGACTGGTATGCCCAGGCAGGGAAAAAGGGTATCACACACACAGCAGTGCAACGTTAGCAGCCGTGAAACATGACAGGTAATCACATCAAGCATGGCCACTGCTTAAAGGAGGGGCTGAGTGGGAGAGGACAATGTTCCACACACATACACGTCCATCTCACACACATTTCCGACTAAATCCTGTATGAAAATAGATATTTTAGTGCGAGTGTTATTTTATGATCGTCCTGCATCATTATAGTGCTGCTGAATTGCTTTGTTGTATGTTTGTGCGTGTCTGTGTGTGTGTGTGTGTGTTTGTATGTGTGTGTGTCTGGCTGTTAGCTCCCTCACGACTGTAATTAATGATCTCACTAATGTGTTGTCTCAGAAGGCTCTTCGGTCATGGCCGTGCTGTGTCTGTAGGGGGCGCTTCACACACTTCTTTCCTGTGATAATGCAGGCGTAGGAAAGAAGAAGAGGCAGCCAGCATCCACGGAAACAGTCACGTCCGTGAAGATCCTCTCTCTCACTCTTTCTCTCGCTCTCTGCTGACTGCGTGACCCTTCCACCATCCTCCAGTCTCATCCTTTATGCACACTGACAACACCCCTCTCAGTTTATGGCCCTGCATACCATCCCTTCATTACCACCCACGAGCCGTAAACCCAAACGCCACTAGAGAGAGAAATAGAGACAGCGTCCATAGACTAAAGAAAGAGAGATACGGCTGCCAACAGTGGCATTCTCTAGTATTAATCATACTCATTTGGCACATTTAGTATCATTGTCTTAACCATCCTCTTGTGTGTGTGTGTGTGTGTGTGTGTGTTTATGTGTGTGTCGGTAGGCTGCCTTTCTTCCTCCTGAAACCCATCCAGCTCCAGGATTACACACACACACACACACACACACACACACACACACACACTGGACCGGGCAGCTGGTGTTGCGTGTAAACAGGCATGCACACAGTCTGGGTGGATGTATCTTCATATGAATTCTTAAGCAATCAAGCCCAAAGCTCCTGAGCTCCATTCAAATGCTTAGCAGATGCTTCTCTTTTTCTCCTTTCTCCCTTGTTCTCTCTCTTTCTCTCTCTGTCTTCTGTCTATCTGTCTCTGCAAATCACCTTCTGTTTCTTCATGATTTATATCTATATTTTATGAAGCATTTTTTCTGGAAACTCCTGAGAGAAGAAATGCTCTTCCACCAATCCATCAAAATGACTCTGCACGTTGCCTCAAAACAACATCACTTGCTTCTGGCTTTTGAATCACTTGGTCTCTACAAATGATGTGTGAAAAGGTGGACCTGGCTTATTTTTGTGACGGATACACACACACATAAACACAGAGCCCATTAGTGACTTAATTCCCTAGATATTCCCATATTTTTTACTGTATCATACTGTATCTTAGACTGGATTGAGTCGCTCCACACTAAAGCTTTGCCCATCGCTTTCATCAGCTTCTGGAAGAGTGCATCCCCCTTTCCCCCTTCTAAAGCTCACATGCATCCTACCTGTCCATCAATCAAAACTCCAGCAAGAGCTCATGCTCAGATCCATCGGCTGGTCCAGAGTTGATGTCAGAGCTGTGCAGATCGTCGGTACTCCACCCATCAGCTCTGAAAAGCACAAGAAAGCATTAAGAAACCTTAAAAAATCTTTTCATCTGAGGAGTAAAGAGAGATTTAGCAGAATAGAGGAAGTGAGGCGATGTGGAGAGCAAGAACCCAGTGAGCACAAAGAGATTTATAGACGTCAAAAATACATTTCTGGGACATCTAGACTTTGACCAGAGTGAAAGTTTTTAATTCATCTTTTTCAAGGAGGTACAAAAGACAACTGCATATTATCATCTGAGAAACATAGCCAAAATAAGAAATATGCTAACCCTACATGACACCGATAAACTAGTGCATGCTTTCATAACCTCTAGATTGGACTACTATAACGTGTTGCTGGATGGCTGCCCTGCTGTCTCTTTAAGGAAGCTTCAGCTAGTTCAGGATGCAGCAGCCCACGTCCAGGAAAAGACAATCAGAGCACTTTACCTCAGTATTAAAGTAGTAAACTACATTGGCTGCCTATTAAGTTCCTGCCTATGATGTTTAAGGCTCTGAATAGTTTGGCTCCAGTGGATTTTGCTGATCTTCTGAAGCAGTACAGCCCATCCCGAGCACTTCGCTTAGCTGAGTCAAATTTACTGTTAATCCCGAGCATTACTCACAGCTCAGCCGGTGGAAGAGGTTTTTCTTACGTTTTCTTTACTAAATTTTGGAATAGTGTTCCAGCTCAATAAGTGTTTTTAAATCCAGATTAAAACTGATTTAAATTGGCCTATTCTTAGTTCTTGGGTTTTTTATCTTGTTAAATGTACTTTTCATGATTTGTAGTCATTCTTATAGATTTATTGCCAATTCATTAGTGATTGTACATTGGTTCTTTAATGTGCCTTATCATAATTACTTTATTATGACATTCTAATATTCAAAGCACAGATTCAAAATGAAAAGTGCTATATAAATAAAGATTATTATTATTATTATTATTATTATTATTATTGTGGTCATACAGAAGATGTCAGAAGATGTGGACTGGCAACATGACTGACAGGCAAGTAGAAACGCTTCTTTGTCCTGATTGGTTGGATGTTGGTGGGCAACATCATTTGTTTTTCCTACAGAACCTGGGGTGCCACAGAGGCTGGAGTTTCTCCTCTGAGCAGATATTTTTACAGCTGCCAGAATGTGAGGAGAACTTTATTAAATATTATGGTGTTCTGACTCCACCTTTAATGTGGACCAAATAGATCAAGGCATATATTTAGGGGCCAAATCAAAGCAGACCAAAATCTACTTAAAATAGACAAATTACAGTGTCTTTTTATGGGCCAATTTAAGTCAGGCTAGCCCAGCTAACAAATTTAGGTTAGCAGGACGATTTCTGAATGTTATAGTTCTAGGAACTTTGGGTTTGTAGAATGTTTAATCTTTCAAGTTTTCTGGGTGTTCTGGGAATGTTTTTACATGGCATTTATAAACATTCTTACAATGTTGTTGCAAAGTTTTTAGTTGTAGGAACATTAACACAAATGTTTCCTTAATGTTATGGTACGTTGAGATGGGGTCATGTTTTCACCAAGTTTTCAAGAAGGTTCCACAAGAGTGGGCCATTCATGTGGAACCTTCTTGAAAACTTTCAGAAGTCGAATTTATTCAACAGCTCAGATTTCAAGTCGTTATGCAATTTTGCTGTTTCTCAATGTGGCCTAATCCATAGAAGTTGGGTTATCGGTCACCTCTAAGTGTTATTACAGTGTTGTACAGTCTTACCAGCACATCTGAGGGAAATGTTGATATTCACCACGGGTCCATCTCGTTTTCACTGTCCTTTACACTGTACGTATAGCAGACTTAACAACTACGTGCTAGCTAGCTAAATCGTTAACGTCAGTCATTAGCTAGCTATGCTCTATGCCCTATGCACAGCTAGGATGTTGTGTGTTCACTTTCCCATGTCGAAATTTCGAACACCATTACAACACACCATTAGTTTTTATTTAATTGGAAATGGTGTGTGAGTGACGTTCTAGGAATATTATGATGATTTCATCACATGTTTTTCGGAACATTACAGCCTAACCTTCTTAAAATAATGAATGTCCATTGACGTCTCTGGTCAGTCGGTGCTCACTCTGAAAGGTTGAACATACATTTGTTGCTTCTCTTACAAAAAAACCCATGCTATTTTTAAGCCAACTATTCTAAGCTACTTCAAGACTAGGACTTTTTTGTGATTTAGATTATTTTATGGGGACAATATGGAGAAAGTGTTTGTGTGCAAAAGCTGTGAGGGGATTCTCTTGGTTTCGCAATTAGGTTGACAGTTTTTATTCCTCTGTGCCAAGGCCCATGAAGACTGCAAAACTCTCAACTCAGGTTGATCCCTCATGGTCACCATTAGCTCCCATCATCCTCTTCACCTCCCTTGATCATGCATGCACTGGGTAATGGCAACCCAAGATGACTACTAAGGAAAAAATAAAAATGGAGGGAGGGAGTGTGTTGAAGACCAAGGGGGAAGGGGAGTGGAGGAGAGAAGGTGAAATTGCAGGAAACTCTCTCTAGATTAGTTCTGGGTTAAGAGAATATTGATTTGTGTGCAGACGACTGTTGATCTCTCTTAGCAGCCGATGACAAATGGCAGCAAACAGAAAATCGAGCTCTCGCCTCCTCCAAGGGCAAGGTGTCTTGGCGTTCTCTCAGCTTACATTGGGAGGTGAAGGAGGGGTTTGTCTGAGGGGAAATCGCCAAATTCTGAGTAAATATTAATCAGCAGCTTAGGTTGAGAGTCAGCTTTAGCATAATAAAAAGAGACCATAATTTTAGCCTATTTCTTCATCAGCTAGCATAGTGCCTAAGCCTAGACATATAGTACCTACAGTATGTACACATAAGCAGCTTTGCTAAGGTGTAAAGCAAAGCCTTTGGATTAACCCTGAAATTAATTAATTTATTTATCTTCACTAACCGCTTTATCTTGTTCAGGGTCACAGTGGATCCAGTGCCTATCCCGGGAGCACTGGGCGCAAAGCAGGAAAACACCCTGGACGAGACGGCAGTCAATCACAGGGCATCACGCACAAACACTCACACACTCATTTATACCTAGGTGCAATTTAGAGTAGTCCATCCACCTACGGGCATGCTTTTGGAAGGTAGAAGGAAACTGGAGCACCTGGAGGAAACAGGGAGTGCATGTGAAACTCAAGATCAAACCCCAGGCGTGTGAGGCACCAACACTACCTACCACCGTGCCAACCTAGAAATAGCTCATTCTTATATGTTAGCTATACATTAAGTTAGAAATGTTCATTTTAAGGCCAAATTTCATAGCTGGCATGTAATTTAATCTTGTATTGTTTGAAAATATTTGTGTCAATCCATATGGATCTGTGGATATAGATATAGATTTTCTTTTTCTGAAACTGCAAGTCATTATGAATTCATTTGCAATGTTCACATAATCTACATAAACAAACCAGCACTATTTTTGTGAGCACAGTAAGCTCATGTATTGCACACTCACTTGCAGTTTAATTACAGTTCTATGATTTAATTGATTGTCAGTAGACTGTTACGACTTCTAAGTTGCTTATTTTTATTTGTACAGATTGAAACAGTACACTGTGCTTTGTGAGAGGCCATAGCCCAAATATGTTTAAATGTTTTTAGTCTTATTCATTTGACAGTGCAAACAACTGAGCAAACAGTCTGGGCATGGCAAAGCTGAAAGTTGTCTTTGAAATGTGAAGCAGAGATGATGTAGAATAACTTGGCTGCCATCAGAACTTAAAAAATTACCAGTCGCTCATGCCTCAAAGTGATTAAATTGTACAATTATGCCAGCTGTAAAAAATAGCAGTATCTCTACAAAAATGTTTCTGGCAGAAAGTTCTGGCAGAATCCATTCAAAAGCCTGGGCAAAGGGTGTTTACCACCCTTTAACACCACAGATATTATTTTTTCCAGAGTTTGTTTCCACCAGTGAGTGGTCGCATTTAGCAGGATGAGAAGTGTGTCGAAGCCATCAGTGTGTTTCCAGATCTCTCAATCAAGTTTGTGAAACTATGTCAGAGATCAAAGTTTCTGAGATAATAAAACCAGCTAAATTTGAGTCTGTTTTGCCTGTATGTTTGGCCTAAATTCAATTCCAGCAGAATAAGAAATTCATTATAGCATTAATGGTTTAATTTAGCATTGACAGTTTAGTATTGATGGTACTTAGCACCACATAACTGTTTACTAATAACATAATTTATATAATTGGCTTCATTGCCTCCCAAAAAGTGAACTTTAGAAAAGAACAGAGCTATTTTTTACACAACCAGCAGCTACTGTTTAGTGACTGTCACCTGCGGCGTGAATTGTTCTATTGATTACGTGTGACCTAATAGTCTCTGACCATATGATTTGGCCTTCAGAAGTAATTTACGTTGGCAAAAATATATGCATTGTAGAAAAAAAAACCATTATATCCTCATTGTTTGGATTGCCTGTAAACAAAATTTACATATTTTCTTCATCTCATGTTGGTTTTGGTTTAGCTCATATGATTTTGGGTGGAATCGGGCCTCAGTTTCCTTTAAAAAAGCATCATGTTGCAATGTTATAAACATGCTTAGCTTATTAAATACAATAAGATAAAAGAAGAGTCTTCTTTTTTCCTGCTTCCTACACCCCTTCTAGGTTCCTTGTCAATCTCATTTTATCGAATTTCCCTTGCCAAGCCCATATTTTGGTCAAGAAATGTTAGTGCAGGTGCAGGCTAGGTAGAGGATAAGAGATAAGAGAGCGATGGTTCTTTGGACCAATCAAATCCTTCACATCTGCAGCATGCATACTGTGCTTGCATAGACCTGGTCTTTCCTTGTGTATCTGAATCCAAGCTCACTTTCCCCTGCCTTGAGTCATTTGAGGCATGCTAACATTTCACTGGTGACATGATTTGTGCCTGAAGTCAGGATTAAGCTTTAAATCACCAGTGAGTATTATTTGAATGCACCCTGTATGCTTTTACAGAGCAGTCAGCTCAACCTACAAACATTATGTTCATGTTCTGCATGTATAGGCCCATGCATATGTGTATACATGTGTGCTTTATTGTACTATATGGTGAGTATGTGTTTGTCTGTGTGGGTATGTGTCATGTATGTTTTGTCATTGTTTGATTAGCAGATCAATAACGTTCTCCATCATGCTTTTTATGATGTTAAGAGGAGCTCCTGCAATATCTTGTATTGCACTGCAAAATTAAACAATTCACTTATGATAGGTATGTTAAACTGCAACAAGACAATTATCTTGTGAAGAAACATTGTAAAGAACAAGAAATGATTTGTGTAAAAAATAAAAATAAAAAGCTAACTTGTTGGCTGCACTGTAAAGAAAATGCTGTACTTTAAAGGTATTTTTTAACAGTATTGTAAGTTCTGTTTTAAACACCATGCACTGTGGAAAAATGTGCAGCGTTGATAGTGTCTACAGTAGATTACTAGAAAATGCAAGGATGCCATCCACACCTAACGTTTCATTACTGTCAGAAGCGGTTGAGCAGCCTAGTCAAGACAATCCTTGTACCTTCAAAGTGTTCTGTCAGTAAGTTAGTTGTTGAAACTAATCTACCCATTGTAACTATCTAGATATGACTTTATTCTTTATAATGTGCTGTTTAATTCAGAAGTGAACTTTCAAATCATTTAGCTCAGTTAACTAGCCAAATTGTTTGACTCTCCAACAACAGTTTTGAGTCATTCATCTACAAAGTTCCCATTAACTAATATTTTACAGAGTTAGCTAGCTTAGCTGACAAATTGATGAGTTGCTGTTGTACCTTGAATTACTGTTAGCTAATAAGTTAGCTAAAAAGGGTATTGCGCTGTAATGGTAGGTCTAAGGACCACTGTGTGTCCTCTCACTTGCCTGAGTGGTGAGTTTCAGCTTCTAGTTTAAAAAAAAAGTTATGGAGAAGCATATGGTGAAATGGTCATTATGATTAAAATTAAAGAAAAACGTTGGTACAAGTCTTGTTATTGAAAATCAACATCAATGTAAACACTTGCTCTTTCAACACATGTAGTACTGTTTGATATTTCTCCATATGACTGTCTATTAATGATTCATAATCTCTCTATCGGGTGTCACCCACAAGAGGATGGGTTACCTTTTGAGTTTGGTTCCTCTCAAGGTTTCTTCCTCATGTCATCTCAGGGAGTTTTTCCTTGCCACTGTCACCTCTGGCTTGCTCATT
>JAOUQW010000011.1:994979-1008062 GCA_028565825.1 Olivaichthys viedmensis | reverse complement strand
TGGCAGCTTGGCAGAGCTGAGGTTTGAACCCACGACCTTCTGATCAGTAGCCCAGTGCCCTAACCACTGAGCCACCATTCTGCACATGCTTTACCTCTTACACACATTAGCTTACTTCGGTAGACTGTTTTTGTTCCATGAGATTATTACACTCCACATGTGTGTATTTGTGTGATCTCACTACATTAACCTCTGTTGTATGGCGGTGGGATCTCAGCCCCAGAGCAGTGGCAGACGCCAGAAAAACCGTTCAGGTAGAACTAGCATGGCTATTGGTGCCAAGTACCTGGGTTGGCATGCCATAGACAGAACATTCACACACAGTTCTATCCCTTCTCAATGCAAAAAGGCCAAGAAGTACAGGTAATTCCTCCCAAACTAGACACACACTGCTAAGCCAACATCAGATCTATCACTGTCACAATATGGGTGTAGGAATGTTTCTATGCAATAACCAGTAATGTAATTTAATACTATTAATGTAAACATTTTGACATATGCAGTGCTGTCACTATCGAGTATTGCACAAACACTTCTACATATTAGAGCGTATTTGTTCAAATATGTTGTGCAGAATTTATACATACATTCATTCATCTTCAGTAATCGCTTTATCCTGGTCAGGGTTGCCGTGGATCCGGAGTCTATCCTGGGAAAACTGGGTGCAAGACAGGGATCGCACGCACACACTCACACACTCACACACACACACACACACACACACACACACACATTCGCACCTAGGGGCAATTTAGAGTCACCAATGCACCTCCCAGCGTGTTTTTGGGAGGTGGAAGGAAACCGGAGTACCTGTAGGAAACCCACGCGGACATGGGGAGAACATGCAAAACTTCACTCAGACAGTAACCTGACCTTGGGATCAAACCCAGGACCCTGGACCTGTAAGGCAGCAACACTAGCCGCTGCGGAACCCATTTATACATACAGCAGGGTCCAAAAGTATGAGTTCACTAGAGTGTAGAGCATTTTTATGTAATCCTTTATCAAAAAACTAAAACATTTTACTCAGCTGCTACTTAGTATTACTTTCCAAAAATTGGGTTCCGAAACCAGAGCACATGCAGCCATGGACAACATAGTCAAGCTAATTACCATTATATAATATCTTTATCTTATATTATCTTTTACAGTATACTGTACATCTAACACAGACTGCAGTTAATAGGCACTAGACAATAGACATGCTACAATAATGATCACGAGGTGACTTACACCTGACATTGACTCAGTTAGTTCACTACACATTATACTATTGCCTCTTTTGCTTTCAGTAAATCAGAACATCAGATGTATGTTTTAAACCTGGTTTGTAGCTTATTCATTCACTCATGTTTAGCGGACAGAAGATTTTCCACAAGGGAAGCTATAACTAAAGTAGCTTTTGTGTGCATCATTGTTGAAACACAGCGAACTGGCATGAAACCACACTATAAGGATCTGGCAAATGCCCGCAGGTTTGCACTCACAAATTGCGTCTTTATTGAAATAAAAGGCCTGAAACACACCCCGTGTGAACGCAGGGTACATTAACTGCACTCATTAACTAAATGCTTATGGAGAGGATAATATGAATTGAGTCAAGCGCAAGATCATGTTGATCATTGTTCACTTATATCTGTGAAAAATGGTTAATCTTGTTTGAAAAGTGACAAAATGTGACAAAGAATTTTATTGTGTTTTGATAACTATGACATGGACTTTTGGATGGTACTGTGCTAGGAATCTTACACATCAGATGTGTGACTTTTGGCTTTACCTCTATAAATTGAGCTTCTGTATCTCACATTGACATAGCAAATGCATCAAGAACCCATATCGCAAAAGGTGCCATTATGTGACGTTCCTCAATCAATCGAGATGTTAACCTCAATTACAGGCCTCCAGAACACTGTAAACGTGCTGCCTGGCCTGACCGGCCTCCAGATGAGGGGTGAAAATTAAAAACTGACTTGATGGGCTGGAAATTGGCCTCCTCTCTGTGTGTCATAACCATTTCACCTCTGTAAATCACTACCTTCCCCAACCTGGAATCTCAACTGATTTCCTGGACTGTCAAAAGTGGGCAAGGGCGTTATTTTGCCTCTTGTCACTAGCCACTGTGATTATGGTGATGTGAACAGCTCGTTAATGTGTTTGTGTGTGCGTGCGGACACAGCGTTTGACTGACACCAAATCTGCATGAGCCAGGATTGCTTTCTTCTCCTCCTCCTTGTGTGGTTAAGGGAACAAGGGCTGGAAATGATGGCATCATCAGACATCTGCGATTGATCCGCCCCCAACGTTCGCTACGATGGACAGGATGCCTTGATGTGTGACTCTTTTGAGTGCTGGGAGGTCAGAAAGAGAGGGAAAGAAAAAGACACAGAGAGAAAGGAATGAGAGAAAAGAGAGAGAAAGAGAGCCTCTAGGTCCCACAGTAGGTGGTGATGCTGGTTTCAAAGTGACACCACACAGCTATTTAAAACTCATGGTGCTATTTGTACAGCGAAGGTGCCTAGGCTCACTGAGTCTGCCTTCGAGCATGAAATCACACACATACACTGCAGCCCTGAGCTGAGGACACACACACACACTCTCTCGCACACTGGCTTCAGTGTATAAAGCACAGTGTGTCCTCACAGGGCCCGGGACTGCCTTGCTCCCCCACTCCTCCATTTCCACGCCAGCCGGCAGCATCAGATTAGACTCTGTGTTTTCATTGGACCACAGGAAATGGTGGTCTGGCACAACCACACTGTGGAGACTCACACAAGTGTGTGTGTGTGTGTGTGTGTGTGTGTGTATTTCACCTCACTGAGGCGTTTTAAAGAAAGACTATTGCCAGTGCTTTACTGTAACAGTTGGCTTACATGCTGCAAATCCTCATCTTGTCCATGTTCTTTCAGGTTTGATAGCAAAAAACAGGTTTAACAGATATTTTAACATATGGAAAAGGGAGAAAAATGCAGAATTTCTCATTCTAAGACCTCCACGTGGCGCTAATTCAGGCTAATAATAGGCATAATGAAAAATTACGCAGCATTCTGTAATATTGCCCAATCTCAATTTCCTTTGAATGCGCTCAAATTACTGACAACAGCGTGGGGATTAATGGAGCCGGCAGCTCCGAGAACGAGCGGTTAGATTTGCTAATTGTGCGCTCAGGCCGCTCAGCTCCATTTAAAAGGCCACTTTCAAAAGGGAGCGTAATCAATATCCCACTGGTGGAGTGCAGCGGTGATCAATTTTACGCTATCGACAATGTTTCATTGTTATGCTTTTCAGTGTATGTGCGTAAGGGCCGTTTGTTCGAGCTCTAGCTGTGTTTATAGTGAACTCTGTGTGTTTGTGTATGCGAGCAAGCGGGTGTGTGCGCGTGTGTTATGCGCCTGTGTGTTTTGGGTAAACATTGCCAGACCTGCTGCAGTTCTTTTGCCACGTCTCCGCTGTGAGGAGAGCCTGGTACCTGGCATGGGGTCGCTGATTACCCTTATTAGAGACAGTGGGCTGGCATCCAAAGGCCACCACCGGGGCCTGATCAGCTCAGCTCAGCTCGGTTCTCCTCGGGCCTCCGGCACAGAAAGTGGGACCGGGCATAGAGAGCGGGCATATGTCTTCTCCCTGCCTCTCACTTTAGGGGTGATTGCTGTGGCAGATGGTGACAATTTAACCAATTAATGTGTTTTCTCTCCTTCCTCCTGCGGCTACAAATTCCCCCGGAATCCTTGCCCTGTTTTTTTCCTCTTATACACTTGAGACTGTTGTATGAAATTATTTTTAAATTGAAACTATGTATATGTGTAGCCAAGTGGTGTACTTAATGCACTTTGTCCACTAAAGAGGCTCTGTCACTTTAAGAGAGGGCTGTTTGAGTGTTGAGCTGGGCGGAGTTCTGGTGTGACCATGGCTTTAGGCGCGCATGAGCAATGAACCAATTGGGAGAGAGCGGCCTGGGCAAGATGAGCATGTAAGCTGTGACTGGGGTTCGGGTGTCTCGTGTTTATTGGAATAAAAGTTTAGATTTATCGTTTGGGTGCTCGAAAATGGCATATAAGAACTCTTGAGAGTATCTGTGAGTATATTTTTCATGTTTTGAGCTTAGCTGATGAGTTAATTACACTGGATGGCTTTGAATTGTGCTGTAGTTCTGTTAGCATTTTTTTTTTTACATTGTTGATTTATCCCATTTAGTACAGTGAAATATTTACAAAATGGTAATGTAATCTTTATGTAAAATGATTCTTTGTATATTGTTTTAGAGAATCAGAGTTTATATGTAGTTCACAGTGTTTTAAAACTGTCTTTAGGAAACAAGAATAATCTGACTGTGTGTCACATGTGAGCTGGTGTGTAAGGACACACCAACCAAGTGAGTTCTGTTTCTCTGTAGAAATCACTCATGTTGTGTATATATAAGAGTAATATTAAAAGTGGTTAATTGTGTTTGCTGTGTTTCTTTTAATTGAAACAGGGACCACAAGCGTATTTTATTGGGTTATTTTTATTTTATTATGTTATTGGGTTATTTTAATTATAGCACTTTATTTTGTAAATTGTTTTGTTGGAATAAAGAATCCTAAAATGTTCTGTGTGGTTTAATTACCATTGGCTACATATGTCAATAGTAAACATGTGAATATGCAAATAAGCAAAATTGTCATTTTCACATAAGCAACTTTGTTTTTTATAAATTTTTATAGCTACAGCCATTTTTGAGAATTTTTTTTTTTTTTTAATGTAAAAAAACTTTTGAGAAAACATTTGAGAAAAATGTGTGTTAAATGTATAGACAGATATGCTGCAGAAAAGTTGTTAGCTTTTGTATAGACACTGAGGAAACTTCACCTGTCTTACGAGGCCTACTGTCAATACAGGCAGCTATTCGAATGCTTTTTCCACATTTTCAATATTAGAGAGAAAGTATGTGTGTTTCACTTGTATTAAAGTGTGGCAAAAATCACATTATATATGATGCAGTCAAGCTAATGGACACTAAGGACACTTCAGCTGTCTTATGAAAATTCAGGCAGCTAATCAAAATGTTTCTTAAACTCTAACACAAGCTAATCTATTTTGAATAAGATCTAAAACCAAACTGCATTTCTGCTGCTCAAAATCTTCAAAATCTATCGCTTTGCTATCAGGCAGCTGAGTGGGCAAAGACGCTGTCAAATGTGTTTTTCTCCCCTCCCCCTGGTCTGATGTCTCCATTTGTGGCAAATGTAGCGACATGATTGTATATTGCTTTGGAGTGAAGACCGGCTTCCAGAGAAATTAATAAACATAATTGCAAACTAATTAGTACAGTGATGGCTTGGCACCTTAGTCTTGTGCGAGACACTCAGTGTGGCTTTACAGCATGCATTTAAATTTTACACTAATTAGTGATGCATGCTTTATGCCTGACTGGGGCATGCTTTATAACAGTTATTAATAAAGCTGTATAGATTTCATTAGTAGTTAATCTTCAAATAAAAAGCATGCAATATATAGAGTGGCATGACATGTATATTAATTTAAGTGGTATTTTCATTTGGTGTTGCATTTAGGGGAGCTCAGCATGCACTTTTATGTAACCAAAACAGCTGATGCACACTGTGCATCTATCAGTTGGCAATTAAAAATGTTTTTCTAACTGATTATTGCTTTATTGTATTTTTTTTATAGTAATATGAAAATTTTCCATATATAGATGATGCCCAGTATTAAAGGAAATTACTATCAGTGTTGTTGAAGCAAACCCCTGGTAGTTTACAGCACACCATAATCTATAGGTGCAAAAATCCACAACCAATATTTGGTTTTATTTAATGAATGAATATATGAAATAGTGCCGTTTTGTCAAATTATTGAAATATTATCTCAAATTATGTAAAAGCTTAATTCGTTACTGATCCAAGACAAAAAAAATGTGTGCTATTAATTACTGACAGCAGTAGAGGACTGCACTAATTAAGTCAATATCAGGTGTTAGTAATTAAGAGATGACATAAGTGATGACACCATGTGTTCGCAGTAAACATGTGTTACCATTTGAATGAAATGTATGGCATCATAATGCAAATTGTGAACAAATGGGATATTCAGATATATTTCAATTTCATTTACATTTAAATTCACATTTACATTTATTCATTTGGCAGATGCTTTTATCCAAGTGAGGCAGAATACAATCCACACAGGTATTAAATGAGCCGACACAGTAATATTAGTGTTGTAAGACTTAGGTTTCCACCAACTGTCCACATGCAAGTGCAAGATAGTTGTAGGAAGAACAAAGAAAGTAAACACAAGGTTTGGAAGTCCTATTCAGGAATGCTACTAAAACTTTTACACAAAGTAGTCAGTCAAATTCATTCCATGATAGAACAACCAGTGAAAAGTATGAAATTATTTTATATAAGAATGTCTCAAGCAGCTAAAGCTTCTTAATTTAAAGTAATTTATTATTGAATAATGAATATCACCCGAGTAAAAATTCAGAATTGTTTTTAGTCAGGTAAATAAAAACAGTTTTGGTAGTGGCCTCAGACTTTTGGATCTTACTGTTTTTTCTACTGTAAGACAAATCCAATCAGCTCAGTTCTGATGTCCTACAGAAACTTGCGTTTCTTTTGACATGGCTAAGCCATGTGGGATTGTGAAGCAGCATGTCTTTGGCTATATCTCAGTATGGTGGTGTATTAGGAGAGTGTGTTGAGCCTCATTAGAGCCAGGGCCAGGCTGGCTGCACGGTGCCCTATCTTGTTTTGGAGGGATTAATATTGCGCGATACTGTTCAGCCTCCACTCGCGCCGTCTTAATGAGTTCAGCATGGACCTCACAGCGACTCCTTAATTTCACCTAATTGAGCAGTCGTTAGCAGCCATGCACCCCAGCACAGGGGCATGCATGTATGTGTGTGCATGTGTATGTGTGTTTGACGGCTTAGCATAGACCACGCGGTGTACTCATGGCATGACAAGATCATTAATTCTGGCTCTTCATGTGGATTGTTTCGATGTTTTGTTAATGAGCGCCTGCTAAGAAGGCTAGTAAACAGAGATGACTGAACCGGGCTCTGGCCATTTTGATGTCAAATATGGAGAAGATGGAGATTTTCTGGATTTTGACACGAACAGGGTGCTAGAAATTCCAGATTTTTTGGATAACATCGCTCATAGCCTCCAAGGTTAGCAACAACACCTGCTGTCTCTACCTATACATTCAATATGTTGGCTTTGAGAGCCTCATAACTCACCACAACTGACTGGTTTCTCAATATCATCTTCTTTCTTGCTAACCTTGACTCTGGTCTCAGCTATGCATTTTTGCAAAAACAATAGTCATTGAGCACATTTGTGCCTGGAAATTACTATGTGTCCCACGTTTGTGATTACTTCAAGCCGGCTAGTCTTTCATTCAGTCTGCATCTCAATTGTCTTGCATGCTGAGTTCTTGTGTAGCTGCGTGGAGAAGTCTCTTGACTGCGCAATGACAGAAAATTGAAGATTTGCCCCCCCCCTCGAGCCACTGGCCAACTCGGTTTTAACACAGGCAAGAAGTAATGGCGATTTTCCTGTTAAAGCACAAACAGAAGGTTGGGTGATGAGACGCTATTATGCAAATGGAAGTGGCAAACGCAGGCTGTTTGGGAGCGTCCGGGCCCACATGATAACAATCATTCTCCTGATTGCAGTGACAGAGTGTCCGTCCGACTCACATTAACATGGGAGGCTGGTGGAGAGATGGGGGGAAACATCATAACCTCAGCAGGTACCTGATAGCGCTCTATACGAAAGGCCACACAGAAATTCTCATGTCAAGGTTAGAACTTGTCCATGTCTGTTCATAGCCTAGAAACAAATTAGGCTCTGTTTTCTTTCGGTGGGTGAATCATGGTCTCTCTGGCCCTGCTACTGCCCACACATGCATACACACTCACACAGAGCAGTCAAGCTATTCAGCTATTCTTTCATCTTTCCATTTGAGCATTTGTTTCAGCATGGCATGATCCACTCTTGCTCTATTGGGTAGTCACTTCATTGTCTCCAGTTGGACACCAGCCACCCATTAAGAATCCATTTGAGTAATTTCAACCTAGCTGGCACTTAAATTCAGTAATTCTGTTTCTTATTAACTTACAACGAGGTAACATTCTGCATTTCTCTCTCCTCTCTTTCTCACCCTTTAACTTACACCCCTCACTGTTGGTGGTTGCTGTTGCCCATCAGTCTGATCTGTCCAGTTTGGAGGTAAATGATCACCTTGGTGAGTGCTGTAACTATCATGTCAAATCACTCTGTCATTACGGAGATTGCCAACACTGTTGAACACCCCCCTGCGATGATTTCTTCACCCCCAGAAAATTTTCACATTTCACATCTGTCTCTTTCCTTTTCTCTCTAAACTGTCTGTCTCTGTTCCATGTCATACTTTACTTAAAAAGAAAATTGGTGGAATAAATTTCTGAGTCCCTAGTTTCATTTCTATCATGCCTTCTGTTGAGGAACTCTTCCCATTTTTCCTCAGCTGTGATGTGCCATTTTTTTTGACTGGTGGTTTTTGTTTCCACTGTCAGCTATGCACAATTACATCTGGATTAGATACAAATTACATAATTTCACACCAAATAAAAATGACGAGTTGAAAGAGGAGCTTTAGATAAAAATTATTTGGGACCAGCTTTGTTTATTAAAGATATTGCAATATTTCCTTTTCAGAGTTTTTCATCCGACTGAAACCATGTAAGTGCCTTGCGGGAAAGTAAGCCTCACTATCTCGCTGGCAGAGATATTGATTGAATTTCAAAAGCATGCACTTTCATGTCAATCCATTCTCACAGAGTCCCATCACTTAAGTTTAACAGCCTCTGATTTATTAGTGAAGTGACAGTATCTGTTTGGATGATTTCGCTGACCATGCCATTGCGAGATGATTCTTCCTCCAGAGACCCCTCCTAATGAGGAAGGCAGTGATCAGAATGAGAGAGAGCAAGAGAGTGAGATTAAAAGAGAGAGAGAGAGAGAGAGAGAGAGAGAGAGAACCGTCAGGCAAGATCTGTGGGGAAAGTTGATGACATCAACATATGGCTTGAACATGAATTAGCTGAAGCCATAAACGGCTTGGGGTGCTTTTGTCGATGACACTCAGACCCCCTATGGGGGAATAAGGATGAGATTGGCGACAGTCGCCTCCTCTCTTTCACCCCTCCTCCTTCATCTTCCCAGCTCAACCCCCTATCGTCCCAATCAGGCCCTCTCTCGCCGAGATGAGTGCTATAAATAGCAGCTCCCACAGCTCCAAGGACATGCAGATTTGCCAAGAGTCACATGACCCTGGAGGGATAGGAAAGGAAAGGAAGAGCAAGGAAGAGCTCAGTAGCCTCCCTCCTCTCAGGTAGGGCGTAATTGGCTTTTTTGCATAGGTTGCCGTGCTCAAGGACTAACATGGGCCAGGGCAGTGTTTTACCACCTCTCTTTCATGCTCTTTACTGGACTTGCTGGTTCTGTCTCTTGATTTTGTCCATCTGTTTCACCCTTCCTTAGCATTGCCTATGCTCCTCCCAGTTCTGCCCATATTTTTCCCCTGCAACATGACAAAATGATCCTATAGGACATGACAAAGTGGACATCAAGCCCCTATCCCTCTCTTGGCATTGGCAATAGTGCCGCAATAGCCATTCCTAATTTATGATGAAAGACAGAACTACTTGTGAAAAAGATGAATAGATAGAAGAGAGAGAGAGAGAGACAGAGACAGAGACAAAATCCACTACCCCATCTAACATAAACTCATCTGCACATACAAAACAGCCCCATGTTTTCACTGCCAGGAGCAGCGAGGAGACTGAAAATTGCTGTAACTGCAATGTGTTTGACAATCAGTGGTTTTATGCTGCGCCATCCTCATACAAGGCAACAGGGTAATGATTCGTTTTATGAATGTGTGCAAACTCACATATGCATGAATATGTGCCGAATAACTCACACGTAAACAGCAGTTGCATCGTGATTTGTACAATGACTTCATGGTATGTTATTCATTTCAAACTGATTCTTCTCTCAGGAAGTCTAAGATTCTGACTGAAAATATTACAGAATGTTGGCAATGAGGCCACATGCCACTATTTTCAGTCTATTTTAAGGTATTTTTAAGACATTGCAATCCATTGCTATTCATTAGTTCATAGAATAAATCTAGATTGCAGCCATTTTCCTAAAGGTCAGTCTGTCTTTTTCAATGAGGTTAAGGAGAGTCTGAACTAAAGCATTTGGACAAGACTGGTGTGCTTTTTCCCTTTCTCTCTCTCTCTCTCTCTCTTTCCTTATCCCTTCCTTTCTTCTTCTCCTTTCTCTCTCTGGCAGTCAACAAACACTGTACAGCTCATTCTCAAGCTAACACACAAAAGGAAGAGAAGTTTCAGTCTTTATGTGTGTGTTTGTTTGTGTGTGCCAGTGTGTGTGTGCGTGTGTGGGCGATGATCTCCCTTCCCACCAAGGGACGGATAGAGAAAGAGAACCAGACATAAAGCCCCAGTGTGAATGAGGGGTCATCCACAGCGCAGCCTCCTCCTGATCCCCGGCCCTGCTTTTAATGAATGCAATTTTCTTGCATTAACCAACCCGATTGTTGGATAATGGTCTCTCCGACAATAACATTTAACCAATTCGGGGGGGTGGTAATTGATTGCATAATGGCAGTTAGTGGCATAAACAGAGTACCACGTTCTTTATGTCATCAGATTAGATAACATCAGAGAGTCTGATCATTTTGAAAGTCTAATGATAGTAGGTATTCGGAGTGTTTCTACGTAAAGTTGCAAAATACAGGGCGGTGTCAATGCAAATCCGGTCATTTTGCACCCGCAATGAGATTTACTAAGCCTGAAGGTCACTTTGGGAACTGCAATTGCATGCGCAAATTAGTACAACCGAAGAGCATGTTTTAAATTTGCGGAAGCTCGTTTCTGCCAGTTGAAGACAAAATTATACTATTCACTAGGTTTTAATAACGAGAAGGTTTATAGAGATTATTCCTGAAGTATATAAAAATGTTCAAAAGTTTCTTAAAATGATGACTTAATATTACCGCGGCAAAGTTGGTTTCACATTAGATGTTTGCGCCACCGATGGCAACAGCATTTAAAGCTATAGTGTGTGGGATTTTTAGGCTAAAAATAAAAAAATAAAGCATTATTGAGTCTGGGGAGAAAAATATACTCTAAAACATGATGTTCCTGGGCTGCTGTGAGTCGCTATGGGAATCATGTGATAATAACTCACAGTCAGAGCTGTCAGGCTTGAATGGGCGGGAAATTTCGAACGCACACGTCATATTCCAGTTCAGATACGTCCTACGTTATCATGCTCCAGCTTTAGGCACGAAAGAAGTCCGGCGACACAGTGACAGATGGGAGCCCACAGCCAATCAGGAGCGAGAAAGTGAGAGCGAGAGTGTAAACAAACAGGAGTGAGAGAGTGAAAGAGTCCGATATTATAGTTGTGAAATGACCCTGGTTTGTCAGTTGGGGAAAGAGGACGAACAGAGGCAGGCTTGAGAAAACGGAGCTGTTTTTCTTTTATTGAGCTTTGCTCTTCCCTTTTCAGGGCACGCTTTTCAGCACCGTGCAAACAAAATGAAAGTAAAAATAATAAAGTTTCCAGCACACGGCTTCCGCTTGGCTGTGTCGTGGATTCATGCTGTAGCTCCATCTCTCTCTCTGGTTCCCAGCATGCCTACTGAGAAAAGACAGGCATATAAGTAGACAGTCGGAAATTACCCACAGGTGAAACCACTCACTCGTTACCTGTCACCTCGCCGTTTCTCCTCGCTCCGCTTGCAGCCGGCGCTCGACCACGCCCCCGCTGCCACAATAGTATAATAGGAAAAAGGATTCAGGAGTGATGGAGGTTTAGGTTTAGTTTCTCTGTATTTTTTGTATTTTAAACTCGGTTGTATTGGTTTGAGACAGAGTGATTCGAGTCATCTGTGTGTTTATTTTTTACTGTGTCTTTGTATTCTCTGGTCCGGGTTTTAGCTAGCATGCTAACACTATCCGGCTCGTGCCTAATGTGTTTGACAGGCTCAAGAAAATACACAGATTAGATAAAAAAAATACACAAAGACCACAGATCGAAAAATAAAAATACACACATCGAAAGTGACCAGATGTGACAGTTTTGTTCTCTACACTGAATTTTTGCTAGCTAGCTAGAGTTAGCGTTTTGCAGTGACATTTTCATAATGACACACGATTAGTGGTTTTAGTGGAAGAAATAACCTGCTGGATGATATAACTTACAACAAATGTGTTTTCTATCTTCTTGTGCGCTTTTGTTGGTGTTCACCACATGGGTTGAACATGGGTTAGACGGTGAGCCCTCTAAAATATAGTGTTTATAGCAGCTAATTCCTTAATGATAGCAATACATGTGGCGACTGGTTTTTAATTACTTTTGTTAGACATTCTATTGCTTCTGTTAATTATACAATGTTCTGTGCATATTCCTCTAGCCTATGTTCTGCATATGTCCTGCCAGTCAACCGTTTTGGCCTTTGGCGCACTAAGAGTGGGTACCGAGAGGTAGTAACGTAAATGCAAACTGGGTTTACCACATCACTGGCAGATTTCAAATGTCACACCCTCTGTTGTGCTGCTACACCACCGTTTCTGACCCCGAATATAAAAAATCAGTAAGAACAGGAAGAGCATTTATTTACATACAACCAAATTAGCAATATGACTGCATCATAGCACTAAGTTACACTTGCGCCTGCAGGGCAATAGCACCATAAGAGTATGATGATATACCATTCAAGACCTTGGAATAAGGTTCTATCTGACTTTTTTGGCAAAAAAGAGTTAATGTTATAAATATGTTATTTACATGCCAATGAATATATGTGAGATATTTCTTCTAAGTATTAAAAAGATAAGTTGAAAAATTCTCTGCTTTGAGCTTACTGAGGGTCGAAACTGTATGGCTGTATGGAACCTTACAATTGTCAGGCTCTTGGCTGGGAAGATGCAGGCGCGGGCTTAGGGTGAGAAGGCAGGTTTCTAAGAGCAACAAAGGATTAGGCAAGGGCGTTGTCGAGGGG
>JAOUQW010000011.1:981105-993941 GCA_028565825.1 Olivaichthys viedmensis | reverse complement strand
ACAGAAGGGTTTATGTAAGGAGATGAACAGAAGAGAGATTGATACCACAGTGGATCAAAACAACAGTGAAACATGGTTCAATGTGGTCTCAGACTTTTGGACCCCACTGTATGTACAAGTACTTATCAGTTCTATAGCACTTCACTGTGTACAGTATTCACTGTGTAAAGGTTACTATTCCTACACAGTTATGTCCTCATTCAGAAAGTACTTGAGTTTGATGAAAATTGGAATATGAGTATGTCGACAAGGTAATATGACCAAAATACATTTCAGAGCAAGGAATATCATGGAACATGGTGAAAGTCCCCTGGCCAAAGAGGGGGAGTGTAACTATCTGTGCTGCTATCAGTCTGTAAAGGGTTATCCATCGCCATGTCACCATTGACGCGTACAACATTGTCCTCTTTCTAAAATTCCTAAATGCAATGTATGACATTTTCCTCCTTCTCCCATAGAGACAGCATAAGGCCCCAGACAACATTGCCGATATCGTTGAATGGGATAATGTCAGCCTCCACTGTGCACATGACATCCGAGAATGGTTCACCACACATCCACACTTTCATACGATATTCCATACGCCCCATTATAGTTTAGTTGGCGACATCCACACATTACCAACACCAACATCTTCCATAAACCTTTCATATATCACTAATCATCCCCAAATCATCACCTAAATTATCATATTGCTCAACTGGAAGGAAAGAACTAAAATATCCATAAAGCATTGGCTCAACCTCTTAACCAATCACTCAAACGTAGAAAAATTTAAAGCAAAAAGTGAATAATATATATATATATATATTTTTTTTTAAAGAAACCTTGTCCAGATATCAGTCAAGAGATGTCAAGGATGGATCTGTGATTGTAGGCCCTCCTTTTTTGTGTACACTTCAACTAAAGTAAAATAAATCCTTAGTTACTGCAATACTGCACAGTACAGTAAACATCCTTTAAGAGAATTTAGTTTTTTCCATTTTGTGGGTGATCGGAATTTGTGGGTAATCAAACTGAATGATCTCAGAATGTAAATAAATTGGCTTTTCAGTGGCTGCTTTTAATGGTGTTTGTAATTTGAGTGCTTTGTATTTTTGTGACACACTGTCTCACTCAGTGGCCCGTATATGCACATATCTGCTCTGTGTGTCAGATTCTGACAGGATTAATTGATTGTCAGATGTGTCTGACTTTTTAAGTGAAAAGCAAGTTTTTCCATGTCGAATTTTGGGAACATGGTGTATGACAATGGGATTTGTGTTCATAGTATTGAGAAATTGTGTGTAGTATTCTGAGGAATGTGTGTATCCAATTGATCATATTTCTAGACATTTTTACAAATTTCATGCTTAAAATGGTCTTATTTTATTGGCAGACAATTTTGCTTGTTTTAAGTGTTTATTTCAAGAAGGAAGTGAAATTTGTTGCTATGGGTCACTTTACTTCGCCTCTGTACAGTGTTCACTGGCAGCCCATCAGAATATAAAAGAATATCAATAATTAAAAAAAAACATCAGGGTTCATAGAAAAAGAACCTTTCTAGAAATGCACTCATTCATGTCTTAATTCGCAGCCGTGTGGATATGACAGTCATCACAGAGGAGACCTGAAAATATTTCACCCTAAGAAAATATTATTGTCCGAATAAAAATATAATGCCAATTTATCATACTGTTCCACCCAGAATTATAAAACAAGTCCAGTTGTTTTGACTCGCTAATACTAGGCAGCTCTCTCATACGCTACAGAAATATAGAACCAAGTGCAATTGTGAAAAGTTTCATGTCTTAAATATGACCTTTGCTCCTCCCTGTTGCTACACTGACCAAGGATTCTTCCTGCATCTCCAATACATTATACAGCATTCATTCTCTCTCTCTGTGCTCCCATCTACTTCTTCTTCTCTCTCTCTGAGCTTAGTTCTTGTGAAGCCTAGACCAGACAGAGGCTGGGGGGTTAGCAAGGTTAACGGTGCTACACGAATTTGTACGGACAATGAAATGAAAGAGAGAGTGTTTTGTCTGGATTTTAATGTGAATAAAAGCATTTGTGTGTGTGTGCATGAAAGTGTGTGTGTGCGTGTCTTTTCCAGAGTCATTACACTAATCATAGTGAGGCGACCATCATTTTCCCAGCAGAGATAGATGTGTGTGCAAAGATTAGAGATATCCTCTAAAGGACTGTGTGTGTAAGTGTGCGTGTGCGTGTGTGTGTGTGTGTATGATGGTGCCAGAGCTCTCTGCATTCTCCAGACACAATGGTGAGAAAAATGATTAGCTGGGTGGCCTCGGGGGCTGCAGTTAAATCTTCCTACAGTGAGATCGTCTGTGTGTGTGTGTGCATACTCACACTACAGCTCTAGGTTTTATGTTCATGTTGTATATTCATTAACACAAGTACACTAACGAAACATTTTAGATTTTCCGTGTTAAGTAATGAATGCACTCCAACGCTGGTGAAGTGTGCTACTTGTTGACTTGCCCACGCATTCCCAGAGTTCCTCAATCCCTCAGAATTCTGGCGAATTTTTTAAAGATTTATATCTCGGCTGGCCTGTGGTGCGGCAGTTCATTTAAACCACGCCCGGCGTTTTTCTGCTGAGCCAGTGCTATTCAACGAGGCTGAGTAAATCTCATATAAAGCGTGTATTGATCTGCAGGCCCATAATCACTTTGATTGGGCCCTGTTTTGGGTGACCTCTGCTGAAACGCTGGAGATTAAGAATCGCTCCCACAGCGCTTAGTGTCATATTGCGACGCATGAGTTTTTTTTTGTTTTGTTTTTAAAAAAATAATCCCATCAATAATCTCATCACAAATACTTACATTTGTAATTCCAAACGCTGGACTGTTTACTTTTTCAATTACCATACGCCACATAAATCTGTATGTGCATGTGTGTGTACATGTAAACGTGTCTAGTGTAGAACGCCCTAAAGTCGGCCATAACTGAGTCGCTTGACATCTTTTTCTCTCTGGTTTATGGAGCGGGACATCCAGTTTCAACCAGACCTATATTCCCTTTCAAGATAATCTATACAAAAAATCATAAATGTACAAACATAGACAAATAAATAAACAAGTGTTGATGATTTTTACAAATAGTTTACTTTTAATTAAACAAATTTTGAACGGGTCAGGGTGTGTCGGCCTACCAAAATGTATGAATGGTAAAATAATGGTTAGCTTGTGATTTTCAGTAAGTTATGGTTATCAATGTACACAAATGTACCATCAAAAAAATAAAGGATATTAGCAAATAAGGTTGTTCACATTGGGCCTTCAGTTCCAAAGATACGTAAATAGAGTTTCTGGGCAGCCCATTCAGATTTTTTAAATAACCTTTGCTCTCAGGAGCAGGAGTTTTTCAATAGCATCTAGGCCACTCATTTTAAAACAAAAACTTACCTTTGCGCCCCCATATATTAATCGGCTGAAAGAAAATGCGGACTGATAAAGCAGAAGATTTTGCACGACCAAAAATGTGGATTGATGAAGCAGATCACATTTTATTCAGGTCAATTGCAATATGATGAATAATAGCATAATTAATGATAAGAAGGCAAAGATTCAAATAAACATGCAATAGTAGCTGAATATATTAAAGACAAGGTGAAACGGAAATTTTAATGCATTTTTCCCCCCCGCAGAAAAAGTGAAAAAGTTAATCGGTATCGTTGGGAGCGTGAGCTGACTCAGGGGGGGAGGGTGAAACATGACATGAAATGATTGGTTATTATATTTTTTTGTCCTGCCCGCAATTCTACCGGTGACGCAATCAAAAAATCAGAAGCCGTTTAAAGTCGCTCTCCTTTAGTGAAAGATTACGAACAAAGAAGAATTTTGTATTTTAAGTGATTAGTACAGATGAATCGTGCACAATCTGGTCAAGGACAGGAGATAACAAGGTTTTGATTTCAGGTTGTCTTTAAGAATATATTATGTTGTATGATTGTCATGAATATTCCTCGTGATAATCACATTAAGTTGCCATCTAGGCAAATTTGTCTTAATTTACCTATATATCTAGAATCCACCCACATTATTAGGGTTGTCAGTCTATAAAACAGTACTTTAATACCACAGTAGTATGTGGCAGATCCTAATAATAACAGAAACAGGCCAAACGAAGAAAGCTAAAAAATTTTGCACAATGAAGTGCTCATCATTAACATCTGCAGTAAGCAAGCAGTATTTGCATGAACACAGATACCGTTTTGTGTGGTCAATTTGCAGCTTCTCGCTCTCTATTCCTACCTATATCATATTTAAACGTCATACAGTAAGCGTGCAGCTTAGGGATGGGTGACAGGCGATGCTGCTGCTGTTGGGAGTCAAGCAGAAATGTGGACAATTCATACTAATATGTATTTCATAATGTTATATTTCTATATTTAATATTGTACTCAAATATTGTTACATTTACAAAATTACATAATTTACGTAATTAATCTCAATGAAATATTGCTGGTGGTGGATTTAATACCGATGTGCACAATTTCGGTGTTAACTCCTCACTAAGTGTGCTTAACTCAACTTTGAATACGTCCCAATGCAAATAAACAGTGTAAATCACAAATTTTCTGTTGGAGTGGCCAACGTTTGGGCATTCTACTACTTCACTAATCTGTCACATATTATTTTTATGTGTGAGCATGTGGGTGACTATGTGTGTGTGTGTGTGTGTGTTTACAGTACCAAGACCCATGTGTATTGAGAATTAACCATGCCACTCTGTAAACAATCTTAATTAAGGCAGGCAGTGCAAGACTCACGCTGACCGACAGACTCTATCTGTTATTTATCTATCTATGTTGTTATTTTCCATGCTAATTAGCTTTAATCCATGTCTCTCTCTCTCTCTCTCTCTCTCTTGCTCTCTCTCTTGCTCTGACATGTGCTGACAGACTATGCATGTGTGAGAGTGTATGTGTGAGTGAGGGGCAAAGCAGAAAACACAATAGGAATCAGGGTATAGGGAAAGCAAGAGCACCCTTGTGGGTGTGTGTGTGTGTGTGTGTGTGTGTATCTCATGGTCGAGGTCTCCATTGTCCCTTAGTACAATGATCTAGCTCACAAGTGTACATCCATTAATAAGGCAGCACTGTGTGTAATAGTTGTGTTCAGTAATTGTCCTTAGAGAGAGAGAGAGAGGGGGAGAGAGAGAGAGAGAGAGAGAGAGAGAGAGGGAGAGAGAGAGAGAGAGAGAGAGAGGGAAAGAGAGAGGGAGAGAGAGAGAGAGAGAGAGAGAGACAGAGAGAGAGAGAGAGAGAGAGAGAGAGTACTCATCTCTACATTTCCTACACATACATACCCCACTGGGATTCTCTCGTCATATCTCTGACACTGGAAACGTGTTAACTAATGGCTAATTAAAATGCGTCATTAATGAATAGCCAATGCGACCAGATAAGGGAAGTCGGCTAAATTAAAACGTTTCCTGTTGTCCCTGACAGCGGTAACCTGAGGAATGCATTGTGGGTCGCTCGCTGGAGCGTGCCAGGCCTCCTGCTGGCACAGAGGAAGCGCCGACTTCCTGCCAGAGCAGGAAATGTGTGGTGCCTAGTTAAAGCACCACATCACTATGCCAGTGTAGGGGCATCCAAAATTCTAAGTCCACTATCAAAAAATATTTTTAGTACAACACTTATTTTACTTAGTGTTTGGCAACTATTACTCAATTAAAATCAGTTTGTTTAACTGTTTAAGAAATCCTTGTGTAAAATTATCCTATTCCCATTTTCTTATCTAAAATAGTTCTGATCCCACACATTTTTTTCAAATTGTAACACATGTATGCAGTAAAGTTCGCTACGAATATAGGACATTTATTTAGGATAGTTATTTATTTATTTGTTTGTTTATTTACTTAATAATAATGTCTGGGAAAAAAAAGTTTTTTTGTAATGGACTGTTCAATATTCCACAGTTTACGGTCTTGACTTTCCCTATTGAAGTGTGTGTGTGTGCGCATGTGTGTGATATTTCATTATTTTCTATAATGATATGAATGATATGAATGTGTGGCAGTTTTGACCTTGTGGGGTCATTTGGCTAGTCCCCAAGAGGAAAAGTGCTTTTTTACAAAACCTTCAGCTTTTATTTGAAAAACAGACAAAATTCAGTGGAAATTCCCCCAAAATAATATTGCAAGCGTGTGTATGTGTGTTTGTGTGTGTGTGTTGGAGCAGTTCACACCTGTAGAGCGAGTGTGTGGGGAGAGTGTCAGCGGTGGTCACACATGGTCACTCACTGCTTAGCTTTTGAGATCAGGCTGTGCGTGTACTGGGGGAACACATCTGTGCTCGTACTGACTACTAAAATTGAAATTAATTTGTCAGTTTGGGTTTTATAAGAGTTATAATAACAGGAGCCTTTCTGTATACAGGCATACATCATAATTACACTGTAATGAGCACCATAGTAAATGATATAACTGGACAAAATCATTTTATAAAGGGTTCTGTAATTTTACAAGACAAATAATAGATGTTTACTTAATTATTAAAGACAGGACGATTACTAGAGATCAGTGGGTGTGATGGTATTAAAAGTGTTTCTAGTTCTAGAGTAAATATATAAATATCAAAGATACCTTAAAAAACTGTGATTTGCAATATTGGCCTACAGTGCATGTTGTTGTCTTCATTTCAGGCTTTGATTGACATTTTTCCAGCCTGAAATGAGCCCCGCCCTTACCCTTTTTCCTAAAAAGCAACTCACAAAGCAAAGTATTTTCAACCGAAGGTGTGGGGTCAGTTGAAGGAAAGGAAACGGTTGTCAGTGTTTTCATTGCAATTGCAATTCACTTCACACCCAGTAGTAGGCTTTTTATAAACTGCGCCATTAACCCTATGCTGTATAGATAAAGATGGCATACGGTGAAAACATGCCTTGAAATATGCCAAAGGATTTTAAAAAACAGGGTCGCTTACTTTTTAAATAACAAACATACCAGGCAAAAAAAAGTCTGCTTTAATCAATATCCCATCAGTTTCCTAACCAAATCATTCAATACGTGCCCCCTCGCTACAGTGTTATGTTATGTATTTTAACAACTGTCTTTGTTTTAACCATGTTAACCATAGTTACACAACTCTTTCAATATTACCAGAGCTGTTGATGTGTTTGTAGAGGTTGTTATAGCGTGAATGCATGCTAATTGAATAGACAACGTGATTAATGTCACGTTAAAACAGTAGAAGCTCATGGCGTGTGGGGAAGGCAAGCGCTGGTCACCTCGTTTAACAACGGCACCCTGACCCGGATCCTGTGCATATATTACAAATCTTCCTTAATGGCTGGGTTAAAAGCCTGGCAGACTTCCCTGCTAGTGCCAGCTCAGCATTTTCAGAGGACATCCAAGCCATTGCTCAACGTCAAGCCCACACACACTCGACGTTAGCCATGACAGATGGACCTGGATGGGAGAAGGAGGAAAAACTCATACCTGTAAATAAAAAGAGGCTTACACTTCAGCAGTAACTAAAGTCACTTCTTCCTTTAGTTACTGCTCAGTTAATGTCTCTGTCTGTCTCTCCATCTTTCTCATTCTCACACACAGACAACTGTAACAATAGATAAGTGCAGAGCATCAGTACAGGCAGCAGTGGACAAAAGATCAGACAAGGCCATAGGATAATCCTTAATCCTTAATCATAACTCAAAAAACAGTCCAACAAAATTAAAAACTGATAAACCAACCAAATTTCACAAAATTTGTAGAAATTCTAACAAGACATGATGCATTGGATTTCATATGGAAAGCTACAACTGCTCACGCCACCTCCTAACCCTGAGCCTAACCAGTCATAATTTCTTTATTAAAAAAATAAATCAGGTTGAGAACAGCACAAATGTTTTCTTTTGACATCACAAATGCGTGCTTTTGTGTGATCTGGAGTTTGATAGAGTGCTGAGTCACACTAAAGGTCATAAAGTTTCATTTCTCAAAAGCCTATAAATTTTACGGCAAAGGCGTAGCACAAACAAATAGGTAACGCTTTCTTTAACAGTTTTCTTCTAAGTTGTAGGTATTAACCAGGTAAGAGAGTGGTACAAACTCCAAAGTACTGGGTAATTATTTTGGGGAACACGATGGCAAAGACATTTTAAATAAAGAACACTGAAATGCTGGACAAGTTCTAGCTATTTAAGCAGGCAAGTGTGCATACCATAGAAGTGGTTAATTATCATGGTGTAAAAATAAGTACCAAGACAGTTTAACTAAAAGCCAGACATGCTCTATGTATTAAGAAAAAAAAGACATAATAAAATGCATTATAATTGGAAATTATTTGAAGTAACAAGGTGGTAAGTAGAAACATACATAAAATTTCACTGTAATCCTGAAATGCAGTACTCATTATTTATATTGTAATTATTTATAACATATTGCTTCACACATATGGATAGTTTTCTGAAGAGGATGGTAAAGACCCAATAAATCCACAGTAAGAATGATCACTTTCTTTTACAGTCCAGGTTCATTGGTGTTTAATGGAAATAGACAGCTACATACGCTCTAAGGCTATATATAACAAATAAGGGATAAGCAGCAGATAATTGAAAACTCTAAGTAATATTGACATTAAGACTTTATATTTTTTTATATAATATACTCTGTATACTCTATATACCTCTTACTCTATATACAGCTTACTGTGAGGTTTTTCTCATTGACAGAACAATTTAAAATTTTCTTTCCTGCTTAAACATATGGCATTACAGTGAAATTTAGTGTGAATAATACTCTGCTACAGAGTAACTCTGTTTAATTATGTTGTTTATTTCTACCTAGAACCTGTTAGACATCTCAATGTACTTTAGTTAAACTGTCTTGGTACTGGGCTTTGTGTGGCGCAACAGAAAAGCACTCGTCCTATTGTCGGGAGATCACAAGTTTGAATCCCACCGATGCCACAGCCATCTGTGGATGGGAGTCAAAGAGAGCCCTGCTCTCTGGGCGGGAGGGATGGCATTATTCCTGTCAATCTGTGAGCTCATGTAAGGAGGGCAGTTAGCGCTTTCCTCCAAGTGCAATTGACTGCCCTGTGACGTTGCTTGAGCAGCAGTTCGAAAAGATGCGGTACTTGGCTTCATGTGTTTCGGAGGAAGCACATGCTAGCCCTCACCCTCCCTGGTTGGTAGCTGTTGTGCGATAGGGGAGAACTAGCTAATGGGTGGGAATTGGCAATGACTAAAATTTGGAGAAAATGGGGTATTAAAAAAAGAAATTAATAATAATAATAATAATAAAAATGTCTTAGTACTTTCCATCTTTTTACACC
The DNA here is from genome assembly GCA_028565825.1 of Olivaichthys viedmensis. Taxonomy (NCBI): domain Eukaryota; kingdom Metazoa; phylum Chordata; class Actinopteri; order Siluriformes; family Diplomystidae; genus Olivaichthys; species Olivaichthys viedmensis. The sequence continues at coordinate 984,649 of JAOUQW010000011.1, read as the reverse complement.
ATAATAATTAACCACATCTCTGGAGTTTGAACCGCACACTTACTTGCTTAAATAGCTAGGACTTCTCTAGCATTTGAGTGTGCTTTAAAATGTCTTGGTATTTACCATCTTGTTCCCCAAAATAATTACCCAGTACTTTGGAGTTTGCACCTCACACTTACTTGGTTAATACCTAGAACTTATGGGACTGTATAAGAAAATGTTACCAACTAATAGAAACATTCCAAATTCCTTTACTGATCAAACAAGGTGCCGACTTCTCACATGCTGTTTTCTAGTTTTGAATGGATAGTTTGTGAAGACAGGCTGCACTGACTGTATTAAAACCTTCCAAACTATAAAATAAAAACTTATTTTACTGTGTGCACCAGTATTTTGTTAATAAATGTTCAGTTTGAAAATTAGCTACAGTATGATATGTATTAAACCCCACTCAACTCAAAATCAGACCAAAAATGAGTTTGTGCCTGTTTGATTTTTTTTTTACATATTACACATTCAATTCACTGTGATGTCACTCTCGGCCATTGACTTAAAGTGATATATAATGCTTTAATATCTCAAAAACCAAACCGGCACAAACAATAGTTTTTACGACACAAATCAGCACAGAAAAATTATTGAAAACTTAACCTAGAAGCCTTTTTACTCAGAGTACAATGGGATTTTTAGAAAAATCATCTAAAACCATGTCTAAATTAAAAAAAAAAGTGTGAAAATTAACACTGTCAACAACACACACACAGAGATGAGTCTGATTGATGTGATCAGTGAATCCGATGGCCTCTGTCTATGCCGCCCTCTGGATTGGATCTATACACACCTGCTCAGCACTCTGTGGGGTCAAAGGTCATGCAGGGCGTCTGCGCCTCTTCGCGTTAATCTCCTCCTCGGCATGCCGCATCCTCTAGACAGATATTAAATCACACCCGACGCACCTGAAGCTCTGTCGCCTCATTCATATTTCATCTGCTTCAAATTTAATAGCACAGCACTTTTTAGCTTGATGTATTTATTAAGCGCTCTAAGCGGAAGAGAAATTCAGTTTGTTCAGATTAGGGGGGTTGGGGGTGAAAAAGAAATGAAAAAAAGCTCAACAAGTTTATGGAGTAAGCACAATGCAGTTTGTATGCGGTATGTGTCAGGGTGCGAGAGTTTGTGTTTGTGAGCAAGAGTATCAGGCTAGGCTAGGTTAAGCGGTGTCAGGATGAATCCTTGCTATAACTTACCTCACGAAGGCACCATACATCCAAACCTTCCTCTAACCCAGTTCTCTGTCATAAATCAGGCAGGCTGCACAAGAGAAAGTGGAAACATTTAAGCAAAAGCTAAATAATTAGATTGCGGGCTTTGGGCTTGTTACCACTCCTGGGTGCATGCTGGCGCTTCTCTCTCTGGCACCATTGTTGACATCACTGTATCTTCTCCTACCGCCAAAAGAATGGGAAGCACTGTTTTGACAATTTGCTAGCTCACAAAGGTGTACATGCTGATGGCGGCAGCGTACACACCACGACTAGTCCAGGACTAGCTCAGAGATCTCACTGTTTCAGTATCAGGACTCCACGAAATGTTATCGAGTCTGACAACAGGCATGCAAAAAGCTTGGCCATGGGGGTGTTTACTTTTCCTGATGTTTGAAAATGTCACACAGTCATTCATCACACTTAGCAGTGCAAGTTAGTTTACATCCAACAATGTAACCTTTAGTGCAAAGAGAAGAGTTCTTGAGCAGTGGCGGAAGATTTCTAGAGTTCTTGAGGTTTTTTCTAACCAACAGTAGAAGTTCACATTACAATATCAGGCCATAATGCATTTTGGAGCTGCATCACCATCTTGTAAGGAATACAGCATTTGTTTATAGTTAAGAAAGTACACAGGGGAAGCCTAAAACATTGTTTATTGTGCTTAAAGTATTTCCGAGTGAAACAGCATTTTTTTTGGGGGGGGCGGAACTTTGGTTTTATCCATCGGGATTTAATAAGTGAAAAGTTCATCAGTATCTCTTTGAGTGCGAGCTAACTCTGGGGGGGGGGGACATGACATAAAATGAATGGTATACTGTGATGTAATCAAAAAACCTGAGGCCATTTAGAGGCAGGAAAAAAATTGCTGCACTTTAGTGAAAGAAGAATTTTGTCTTTGAAGTGATATAGTACAGATGAATCATGCACAAGGACACGAGCTAACAAAATAAAAAAGGTCAGTTTTGATTTAAGGTTATCTTTAAACCATTTAATCCCAAAATTTTTCCAGCTATGTGAATTCATAAACTTGACTTCCTGGAAAGGTTGGAAGGTTTGGAAAGGTTAGTAAAAATATTCATACAAGTTCATACACGTTCATACAAGTTGTAAGAAAAGGTCTGAACGTTAACCCCGCCCAAAACCCTAACTTTAACCATTGCAACTTTGTTACGCATTTGCAAGTTTGCAACCAATGTTAAAATTGTATGGACCAATGATGGTCGTTGTATCTGTAGTATAACGTGTTTTACTTCCTTCCTTTCATAGAGCTCTGGAGTAGGCATGTTCTTTTGTCAGGTGCATAATTGCTGTAAATAACTCTGGTCATGTGACCAATTACATTACCCACATAAAAATGTCCAATTGAAATCAAGACAACTTAGAATTTAATTTATAGCCTGCCTTTCAGGAAAAAAAAACCACATAGCTCTAAACTATTCATATGTTAGCACAATGTTGCATATGTGTATCAATGTTATTTGAAAGCGTAGCATATATGATGCACCAATTCCTTCCTAAGGCTCAAAATATTGCGGTTGAGCCCATAGAGCTATGCTCATCTTTTTGACAGCTATCTAGTGGAAACTGAAGATTGCTGAGGGATTACTCAGGGAAGGACTCCCATAAAAACAGAAACACACTCACGGTTCTCTCTCTTTAGCTACATCTCTGTTCAGACATGTCCACACTCTGATGGAGTAATTCTCCATCCCCCCCTCCTGCTCTCTTTTTCTTTATCCTTCTCACTTTCACTGCCAGCTAGTCATCTGGTGATAAGTTATGGCTAAGGGTGTGTGTGAGAGAGCAAGAGAGAGAGCGTGTGTATACCCGAGAACAGCATCTCTGTATTTCCTTTTGACTTTGGCAGTGGTTCATAAATTGCTCTATAAATTGCGGCTGTCCACCAATATCTCAACAAAAAAAAAAGTCCAGGCTCGAAACACTACAACTCTATATAATAGGGCCACAACAATATTTATAGCTTGTTTTAGTTTATAATGTAACAGCATGGTCATATTAATTGAGATGATATTTAGAGTGAAGGGAGTAAAAGTGGAGACCCATGTTTACGTAGATACATCATAGTAATATGGGGTGGGCGATTTGTCAAAAATATCAAAATACTGCGATATAAATATTAGTTTTGCTGAGGTTTGCTGACAAAGTGCTAACAAAACAGTAGTGCCATATTATTAAAAAATGCTGATTTTCTACATAGATTTTTTTTAACCAACATTTAATTCATTTCAATTCCATTTTATTTGTATCGCGCTTTTAACAATGGACCTTGTCAAAAA
>JAOUQW010000011.1:934059-957058 GCA_028565825.1 Olivaichthys viedmensis | reverse complement strand
AGTGTTTCCTGCTGTTCCTCGTTCGTCTCCCTTAATTACTAAGTGTTTAAATACCCGCTTGTGTCCGTCCTGTGTTGCTTTCGTTGTCAATGTCAGTGTGTGCTTTCGTTTTGTGTTTAAACCCCCGTTGGAAAATGATAATAAATATGTTAAATGTAAATCGCCTCGCGCTTGTGTCCGCACCCCCGCACCTGCAGCAACATGTGACAGCTGCGAGTACACACATTCAGAGAGAATTCAGGGCTGCATCCCAATTCTCATAATGCGCACTAAGAGATTGTCACTGCTGTAGCGGCACGGAGGCAGGAAACAGGCGCAAAGCCATTAAACATACATTTATTTATACATGCAAACAAACACACTATACAACATACAATGAAGGACAAAGCAGTATGGGTACATGGGAATATTTATAGGGGCACTAATCACACAGACTAAAAAGACACAGGTGGATCCCATGACATGATTACACAGGGCGAGACTAGACAGATATACACACACATAAATGGCTAATGGAGACGTTACAGTGCCCGTGATAGAGGTATGCCTAAATATTAATGACACCAATGGTGTTTTGACAAACTATTTAGTATGTGGTTTGGGACGCAGCTCAAGTGTTCGCGACTCTGATGATATAATTAAATGCTGCTGTTGTCTCAGTATTACAAATGTGTTATGAGTAACAGTGTGCCTGGCCTGATCCGAAGCAGCTGAAAATGCCTTCAGAACCCTGAAATACACAGACCATAGGAACCTGGAATGCCTCAAGGGAGCAAAGAGGCTGAACCCAAGGCAAGCAAGGTGGGCGCTCTTCTTCTCCAGGTTCCAGTTCACCATCTCTTACCGACCAGGCTCCAAGAACATGAAAGCAGATGCTTTGTCCCAAATTTACCCTGCTCCGCCCAAAGTTGACAGCCCTGAAAAGATCCTGCCTAAAAACTGTTTCCTAGGGACAGTAATACGGGAAGTCCATCGAGAGATCACAAGAGCCCAGGGAGAAACCCCTATTACAGCTCATTGTCCGACAGATAGAACTTATGTGCCCATAGCCTTCAGAGACCGCCTGATTACGTGGGCCCACTCATCACTAGTCACTGGACACCCAGGGGTCACACAAACACATCAGCTTCTAATGGCAAAATATTGGTGGGAAACCATGGTAAACGACATTCAGAAGATTTGTGGAAACATGTTTTGTTTGCGCGTAGGCAAAGGTGCCCCGAACGATGCCAGCTGGCAAGTTAGTGTCCTGACCTATTCCTCAGAGACTGTGGTCTCATTTAGCCAATAGCCAAGTTTCCATCCAATTTATGCGCATAATTTAAGCGATAAAATGAAAATGCGTTAAAAATATAAAATAAAAACTTTTCTGCCGGCAGTTTCCATTAAATAGATGTTTTGCGATAAAAAATGCTTTACATAATGACGTCACTTCCTGCAAAAACCTGCTGTCGAATAAGTTTTGCTTTGTCTGTAAAAAAAATTGTGTTCGACACGTTTCCATCAACACTTTCATGTAGCAGGTGTCACGAAGTGGTTCTGGCGTGCTAAACAGGCATAACCACACAGACATGAACAACGAAAGACAACACAGGACGGACACAAGCGGGTATTTAAACACTTAATAATTAAGGGAGACGAACGAGGGACAGCAGGAAACACTTAACAGCACTCACGTGTCACAAACAGGGAAACAACACGCGCATGTCCGTGCACGTGGTGGCCGTCGCCATGGCGACCGTCACGCTATGTCGCGCGCTTAGTCGGGCACGTGACAGGTTTTTGAGATATTATAGTGTTATATATCAATAGCCAAGAGTAATATCACAGTGAATTGAACCTGTAATGTGTCAAAAAATATGTCAAAAAATATGCCAATAAATCAATTAGGCACAAACAATTTTTGTACAGCACAAATCAGCACAAACAAATTACAGTAATTTTGTTAGATTTTTGGTTTGGTTTTGAGTTGAATGGGTTTAATGCACTGTGACGTCACTTTTGACCATAGACTAAAATTAGCTTATGCCCAACCAAATTAGCAATACACCAGCATTACACCACTACACACTTGTGCCTGCATAAATATAGAGCCCAGAGACTTTTATGAAACTGATAGATAAGTGTTTATAAAGGTTAATATACTCCTTATACTTATACGCCTTTATACTGACCAGTGTTAGAGGACACACACCAGATAACAATAAATAAGAATAATTGATACCTGTCCTGTTGTGTTTGTAATTATGTGTGCATTTGGATACTTTTGTGTGTATTTGCATATCCTTGTGTGTAGGCATGTGTGTGTCTGTGTGTCGTAGGTCTCTAAGCAGGGGGGTTCTAGCATGGAGCAGTCTGGCAGCACAGTGTGGGCTCTGGAGAAATCCTGTCTGTCCTGTCACTCCGTCACACGCTGACCCCTCCTCATGTCCATCTGGACGCCAGGACAAGCAGAGCCCATGCGTCGTCACACACACATCCATGAACAATTGAGACTCAAACTGTCATCTGTCTTCCCCTCCCATCCTCCTGTTTGGCAGTTTAACCCCCAGTGGAGTGCCTGTCCACCGTGCCCACTTCCCCAGCCAGCTGGTATCTCCCCGCTCCCCTTGCCCGGGCCTGGACAGGACGGGCTGAAAGGTTGGCATATGCCAAGCTTGACCTCATCACAGCACTGCAGCAAGCTGTGTCACTCCCTCAGGTCTAAAACGTATCAGCAAGATAAGATGGCAAACATCAACAAGGTTCCAAACTTTAAAAAAAAAAAAGAATTTGTTCTGCAATCAGAATGTCTCTCTCTACCTCTCTGTCATTTTTAAGATTTAAGAGTGACCTTGGTAATTACAGCTGTAATTTATACCATTACACCATTACCTTATTAATTACATAAAAATCTTTTTTCCTTCTGAGACAATCAATACTATTTCCAGGAGTAAAGATTTCAGGCCTTCTGTGTGCATATACTAAACCAAAATATCTCTAACTGTCTCTGTCTCGACTGTTTTCTAAGGAGGTTAAATATAGGGATATGCTTTATTCTTCAAGGATATATTTTTGAATATGGATATTGGGCAAAACCTTGAATCCACACCACTGCACAGCTTTGTGTCAGCTCATCAGTTAATTAGCAGCTTGAATCAAGAATGTCGAAGTGTGGAAAGCATTAAGCTGCATTCCCACATCCCTTTTAGAGTTTTAGAAATGTGCTATATTCTATACACTATGAAGAATACACTATCATGACTGGCTGTAATAGAACAGCAGCCGCAATAAAAGCACATTTACTCACTGTCTGCACTGACTTGGCTTTGACAGACTCCAGTATTTGGTGGCCATGGTGGTCTGGCAGCCATGACATGCAGCATTAGAGCAGATTATCCCCCTGTCCCTGGTTCTGGCTGCATGGTATGGGACAGCAGGGCGAGCCAAAGATGGTTTCACTACCGGTCACAGTGGAGTTTTAATCTGTATGATTGTTACAGGGCATCCCCCCTGAATCAGGACTGGTTCACATCAAGCTGGGGGTTAAAAAAGGCAGTTATGCAGGATCTTTTGACCCTCCGTATGAAGCCTCTAGTGGGAATAGCCCGAATGCCAGGCCTGGACTGGACATGCTGGAGGATTCAGGTGTGTGCCAGGCTGCTCAGCTCTGAGTAATGTGTCCAATCAGCCAGTGTTTCTTGGCGTGCCTCCCCCATCCTTACCTCACTTGCCAGGATTCCGCGGTTCTCCCAAAAGCTGGCGAGCATAGAATTTCAATCAGAAACAAGGCCAACTCTGTGCAATGGATGGATCTTTTCCTTTAAGCAAAACAGGAAAAACTCATCCAGGAACAACCTGCAAATGTATGACCTCTTGATGCAGCAGTGGTATTCCAAACCTAGCTTTGCTGATTTGCAGGAAAGGAGGTAAACATCACATATTATATGATCATACCAGTATTCCCGTGGTCAGAGAAATTGGTTATCGTGTTTGGTGTTAAATTGATGATACTGCTATTGTGCCTTTAAGCAAGGTGCTGTTTATTCCCTTATCATGACCACCCCCCTTGTCACTTCCACGTCTGCACCTGCCACGAACTCCAACTCCCATAATCTTCAGCCAGCTCCAACATCACATGACATGCTGTCACAAGACCAAAAGGTAACCTATCCACATTCACAATATCCAGACTTTTAATGCGACTCGCCTGTTCACAATCACACACACTCCGTTAAATAACGTGGACATTCAATCACTCATTGCAAAGTCTTGCTCCAGCATTGTGCCCTTGTTAGTTTGACCTCTGTTTGTTTAGCGTTTACCTTCTCTGCCCCTCCTAGTTTATACCAGTTCGTCGATCGCCTGACCTTTTGCTTGTCTCTTTTTTTGAGTATTGCCTAGCTCCTGTGGGTTGTTTGCTTTGGTTGCTTTTATATAAAGCTGAAACTGCACCTGTGTCCATCTGTCTGCCATTCATGACACCCCTTTTAGTTTAGTCTAAAAGATAAGACTAACATTAGATATACTGCCCATATAAAAACAACATGCCAATAACATTGCATACTTAAATAATGGCAGATTTTCAGATATTTTTATTGTCATGGAATGGGAATTATTTTATTACAGTTTGCTGTATGGTGTGCTAATTCTCTTGCAAATGTTATTGTCTTTGCAATGTAGCAAACATGGTAATTATTATGTTATGTAGCTGTAGGGTAATGAAAATGTATGGATACAAACCAATACTTAAGCAAATTGTGCTCAGTGTTAATGTCCTGTATAACCATTTATAACTATATGCTCTCCACAGAAGGTGCCATTTTCCCAGTGCAGAGCATGGAGTAAAGAGGATTAGAGCTGCTCCTACTGCATAGTACTGAGGGAATTACCTCTCTGTATGTATGTGTGTTAATCAACTGTGTCTCAGGACACAGCACACCACACACCACACCAGTAAGAGCCTGTGGTAGGACTTCTGTATTTGAGGCTTCCTGGGGAAGAAAAGGAGAGGATGGTGTGAAAGAAGGGAGGAGGGCGATTTAACTGAGCCTCTGTCTTGTCAAGATGGATTAAAGAAATGACTTTGAGGGTTTTTTCCCCTCTGGTTTAGTATGAGAGTGAGGAAACAGAAAGGAGATTGTACTCTGGCTCTGTAGCTACTGAGGGCTTCAGTATGCTCTTTTTATCTGCTTCATCTCAGGACAATCCATTAAACTTCCAAGCTGTAATAAGACTATCACACATCTATAAACACTTACGATAGGGTTTGGAAATGTGATCTTACGCCACAGTGACTTGTGGGAAAGCCACCATATGAACAGTTACATTTATATATTTACAGTTACGAAACACTAAAGCTAGCTAGCTAGTTAACCTTCCCTAGCTAATTACTTTTAACTGATGATCTAGCTACAATTTTGAATTCAGGGTCATCAGGGTAATTTTGTTTTTGTTTTTAAAAATAGACAATGAAATATCATATTACGATTTTCCTTGGAGGAAAAATGAAGGAAGCAAGGTCTCTGAGGTGACACAGTGTCAAATAGCCTGGGTTTCAATAATAAAACCAAAAACTTTACTTTCTGCAGCATCTTGAAATCTATGAGCGTGTGCTTTCAACATTTTCTTTCTGGTAAGTTGGAAATGTATTTAACACTGCTATGTTAGCTACCTAATTAATTGGACACGTAATCATCAATTACATGTGTGTTCTTTAAGAGTTAAGACCTTAGTCACATTGATGGTTTAGATGATTCTTGCAGGGGCTCTCCAAAGCTTCACTGCTTTCCATAACCGAGTTTAATATAAATTTTCCTGCTAGTTGTGTTATTACGGATCGATGGACCTGAGGAAAATGTAGCTAGCAAACTAAGACGGGGTTTTTTTTTGTTTTTTTTTTCCCTATCGCACAACAGCTACCAACCAGCGGAGGGCAAAAGCTAGCACGTGCTTCCTCTGAGACACATGAAGCCAGCCACTGCATCTTTGACTGCTGCTCATGCAACATCACAGGGCGGAACGTGCTCGGAGGAAAGCACCAACTGCCCTCTTCCGTATGCATGAGCTCACAGAGGCCCATGATTAGCTAGGGTTGCTCTGATTGACAGGGGAGAGAGTAAGAGGGGCAGGGCCAATCATGCTCTCTTGGACTTCCAGCCACGGATGGCTGTGGCATCATCGGGATTCGAACTCGTGATCCTCAGACGATCTCCAGACGATAGGGCGGATGCTTTTCTGTTGCTCTGGCGTGTAAATCTGAATCTGTGCTTATCCATTTGTAAATTGCACATTATCTTCGAGTGACATTTTTGAATTGCTGGAAAAAAAAGCACTCAAGGTCGAACACAAAATTTTAAAAATACAAGGTGAGGAGGACATTCTTCTGCACCCTTAGTCCCTTTATTGTTTGGTAGTTTGCGGAGATCAACATCGTTAATTAGATAGATTTTCTCCAAATATTGCGCTTTCACATCTTTAAAAAGTTTATCCAATTAAAATCTTTTCTTGTTTGAGTTCTCCTAATCAAACCAAAACACACCGTTTGCATTATCTGCTCAATGTAAACATTGGATGTAAACAAGCTCATCCAGACAATATGGCAGATCAATCCCACAATGCAGTGTGATGACGAAGTCGATTCCAAAGCCCTATAAATTATCCGACAGGAGTCATGAGCAGGGATACAGGCTGTCTGTCATCATTTGGGCACATGGGGTCTGATGGGGTTGAGAGGAAGATGTCACTCATGCTGCTGTAAAACCTATTTTAGCTCCACCTACCTGTTAGTGTCCAAAAGTGAGTGAACATAAATTGATAAGCAATCAAACTCTCAGCAATCGGACAAGTGCTGTTAACACCTGTGTGTCTTTTTCTCCCTGCCAGCACATCACAAGCATGGCTATCACTCTTACACACACACACACACACACACACACACACACACACTGCATGACTGTAGGTAATTAGTCTCTCCTCTGTGATGGCAGAGTTGATAACGTGCCTTTCTTTATTTGCTACATGCATGTCTTATCTCTGCTTGGAGCAAGTCACACTGTGCACTTGAAAGGATCCATCAAGAGCTTCAATCACTAGGACACACACACACACATGCACACAATCACTTGAATCTTCAAGAAGACATCTCCTGCTGTAAAACATTATCTCTGTCCATTCGGATACAAGAGGCTGGTTCACTGAAAGGTCTGTGGTAACCAGTACAGCTGATCTAAACCTGCCTCATCCTTACAATCTTCTCTCTCTTTTTTTGGGGTAATGAAACCATAGTTTAGTAAGAAGCTGCCCACCTTTACATAAATCTCTTCCAGAGCTTCTCTCTCTCTCTGATTGATGTTGTAAGGGGACATTGCTGCTTCTCGCTCTGTGTTCTGAAGTTAGAGGATGCGAAAGATTGATTACAGCAAGTAATGGCAAAAGCTTCTAGAAAGAAGGCTAACGCATCAGTAATGAGTTTGCACCCCACCCCTCTTCTTCTCTGAGCCTAGTCTTCGCTTTACCGCAATTACATAAAACCACATTTGCATACAGAAAAATAATTAAAACAAACTAACTGGTAGGACTGCACTGCCTCCCCTGGGAGAGCGAGAGCGAGAGAGAGAGAGAGAGAGAGAGAGAGGAGGGGAAGTGTCCCCAAAATGAAAAATGTACCACAACAAGCCATGTAATTGCACAGCTCCAGTAGCTCAACAATCAACTGTGTCAGTTTAGCCCTTCACCTGACTACCAAGTCACTTTCAAAACCTCTGTTTCTCCTAATATGCAATCTTAATACACAGTTATGGGAAAATCAGGTAATAGGTGAGACAGAGGAAAAACGCTTTACACAAGTTTTCACACTTATATAACATATAATACGTTTTACACTTTGTTCAATTAAATACTGTTAGAGCTACAAGACAAGCCAACAACAGTTTCAGTTCCGAATTCTCACATACGCGCACACACACACACTCAAACATATGCTTCAGAGGGCTTCGAAGCAAAACTTATCTTCCTCTCTTCTCCATAGCACATGAAAATAATTTTGCGAGTGTCCTCAGTGCAGGCTCCCATGCGTGCGTGTGTGTGTGTGTGTGTGTGAGTTTGTTTGTGTGTGTGGGAGCCTTTGAAAGGACTCCCCGCTGCTGCTTCAGGCAAAAAGCCATGGCGTGCGGGCTGTGTTCACGGGAGTAGCAGAAACTGGCTAAAAACTCAATTTTGGCTCAGTTTGAAGTCTGAGGATGAAAGGGAAGGTTCCTCTACTCGCCTGACTAACCGCTGAAGCTGCTAGGCTGCCACCAGTGCCTGGCATTCTCGGGAATATGTGCAGGAGAATGCCACCTCGAGGAAGTTCTGTGCCATGCCACTGCAGCCCTGGCACAGGTTTCGGTTGGCACCGGTCGTCAGGGCATGACGGTTTGATTCTGCACGGTCATGCTACGCTGAACAGTGCCAGACTGTCTGCTGATGACTATGCAGATGCTGACGGTGGTTTTTCAAGATGCCACAAGCAGTGTCCCTGTGAGTATGCTGGAATGTTTGAAAGTACGGTTTGTTTGTTTTTCGGGTCCAAAAGTCACAACGATGTCAAGGTCATTTTTGCAATATCCTCACCATTCTTTTCCTCTCAGTCTAGAAAGTCTAACCAAATAACCTCAGGTAATGTCTGTGAAGATTTACAGTCACCCAGGTCATTTTAAATGTCTAGTTGTAGCAAGCCAGGGCAAGGACTTGTTGTCGAATTTTCTGATAAACATGCATATGGTGGAGTGCTTGGGCACATGTCCTTTTCCCATAATTCACCTTTCAATATAAATTAATAATGTTATTTTAGGCAATTATGAAATGAAATAACAATTATGACAAAAACGTGAAAAATGCAAAACACAAATGGAAAAATGTCCACTCCTCCCTCTCCTGTCTCGCTCCGTGCCTGTGTGTGTATATAACAGAATACAGCATTACAGAACATTTAAGAGAAGAGTTTTAATAGGTAGGCTTAACAAATGTGTGACTATTTGCAATCAGTACTGTTACCTACATCTGACAGAGCGATATATCTGTTAGCCCACAAGTAAATTCTAACAATCCAGTTTAGCTAGCTTTCTCACACTACTGAGTTACTGGTTACTGTAGATTTCAGTTCAGCCTGACAGTTTCATTGTGGGTAAAGTGGGTAAAAAAAAATCATAGTTCTTTTAAGGACACTTTCTACTTGTACATTGGAAAAGTGGCTTACAGCCCGAATTGAGTTTTGTTAGCTAAGTTAGCTAGCTTTATGCTGGTGTTACTAACAACATAGCCCAGTAGCTCAGGTTCTCTCACTTTGCTAACATTCAACTTTTACATAGAGTGCCAACGAGAGGCCCACGAAAATAATTTGCAGAAAGAATGGGAGCCAGGGGGACTGCATCTTTGTCTACCTGGATGATGAGAGGTGAGAGGCAGAATAAGACAGAGGGTGCAGGGTATAAGGGAGATAAAAACAGACTTAGTGATATACCTATATATATATTTTTTTTAAACTATCCAATTAAGATTATATGTTTTGTTTGAAATCTTCAGTGTTCTTTCCATCCATTTTATAATACACAAAAAAGCAGCTACTGTATTGTAATGATTCTTGACAGTGTAAAAATAGGACAATTTATATCAGTAGTGTCACAGTGATATTTGATATTTGCAGAACAGTCTCTTCATAACACTGTTTACATTGGCTATGTTACACATTAGTTATAGTATCTGCATATCAATAAAGGTCTTCCACACAAAACATTGAGCTGTTGACTTAATGTTCACCCAGCTTTTCACCTAACATTTTTAAACAGTAATGTTTCATGGTAAAATTGTGTATGGCACCACCATACTGCAGAACTATGAAGATACAGACATCATTCTGAACTGTATGATGGTGTAGATTTTTGTCCTGAACTCTGCACATCAGTGATGGTGAAGCCCCTTGGATGAATGGTGAAACATCTTCATCTTCATCATAACACAAGTTCAGTCTCCTTGACTTTCTACAGCTAGACAATCTAGAGTCCCCATACATTAAGGACCATAATCTATAACAGCCTTCCGCACACACCACACACACAAGGATGTGAATCAGTCAGGCTACAAGTTTCTAAGTGTAAAGTGCTAATGTGCGACATCTGCAAGATGCTCAGCCCCATTTGCATTCCACATTCTTCTCCCCATGTCTTCCCTGAAAGAGCTCCCAAGCATACAGTGGGCTGTAGCCTGGGGCTAAGACAACACCAGTTAAAGAGCTGGCTCTCTGATGAGGAAACATTTTCTGAGTCGCGATGCTCCCTGTAATCTGACAACCCGCTTTGTTGTCCCTCATCGCAGCCACATTTCCTTCATGTAAAGCCACTTCAGAGCTGCCAGAGGAACATGCTGCGTGGTCTGGGCGTTTCATAGAGCAGGATAAACAGGAAATAATGTTGCACCTCCATCCATTATAATGCGAATTATTGCATCCTATTAATTGTATGCTGAAAAGGCCACTAGATATGCATAGAGACAATTGTTTTAGATGAAGACGCAATTGATTTGATTTTGTGTCAGATATAGGGCAGGTCTTACAGTTAATCAGAAACGGCCATCCCAGGGGAATCATCTTGAAAGCAAATTCGTATTTTATTACAGGAAGCCAGTAAATGAGTAATTAAGAGAGAGAATCCATGCTTTGAGATCCTTTTGCATCTGAAATGATACTGAAATGACCAGGCTAACAATGTCAAAATTGTGTCTTATTTGTAATCTTTGTCTTAAGTGTAATCCCAAACATTTGTTTCTGACCATCACTAGAGGTCCTAAAATCTATGGACCAGGTGTTAAGAAGAGTATGCGATGGTGCTCCGGAGCTATGATCTTTGAAATGGGGTGGCTGGAAATGAAGACAGGCCAGACCTTTACTGTTATAAAACCATATTCCTTCATTACATAACTTGCTTAGAGGGGTGGGCATTGTCTTTTTCTCCTCCTCCTTCTCCTTCTTCCCAGAAGCAGATTGGAGACGTGGCGCTCCTCGGCAGTAAATAACTTGTTGACTGCCCTGACCTCTCTTTGTGCTGTTCTGGGTGAGTGCGCCTACGGTGAACATGTGCTAGGGAAAGGAAAGGAGCAGCCGGGGGGCGGGGGGTAGGGGCAAGATGGCAAAGAGTGGAGGAAGGGAAGGTGGTGGGCTCTGTGTCTTCTTCACCTCCCCTCCCTGCTTCTCTCTGTCCACTCTGATGGCCTCCTTCCCCTCCGCTCCGTCTTGTGGCTCCAGATTGGCTATGACAGGCGTGCCGTTTCAAGTGCGCCTTTGAGCCAAATTGAAGCGAGCAACAGCACCTGTGCCAGCGGGGGAGGGCACTCGGGGTGGAACAGGCGGACAGCCGGGGAGAGAAACCTGCAACCTGCTGCCTTCAAAGACACTTCCTCCTCGTGCAATCTGCCTCTGCTCATGCTTCTGCCTGCTACACGAGCCACAACTTTATTCAGAGTTAATACTAATGTTTCTACTGTGCACCTACTGAGACCTCAACATATCTTCTATCACATGGCATACAATAGCTATATGGTACTCATCTAAAGGAGTGAGCTGAATTCACAGATCTACTGTATCTTTGGTAAATTCATCCTTCCGAATGGCTGATAAGAAATTCTTAGAAAAGATCCTGCTTTTCAGTATGGTCTGATGAGTAACATTTGAGGTCCAAGTCTGTACTAACCATAGTATGATAACTCTCCTGGAGTGTTTGAATTGGTCGGAGCGGTTTTTGGGGTTCTGATGGACTGAACAGGTGAAATCAGGCAGGACGTTTCTAGTGTAAATCTCACATCATGATGAGAAGAGTGAGGGCAGCGCAGGGTCAACACACTCACCGCTCTGTCGAGTTCATTTCCACACCATCCACTGAAGGGTACTTCCTTCCTGGAGAGAGAGAGAGAGGGATAGGGAGCAAAAACACTCGACCAGCGAAACGCTCCATTCACTCCCCGAGCAGAAGCCCACTCTCTTTATCCCTCTCTCTTACACACGTACTACGCACACACATTTCTCTCTCTCTCTGTCACACACACACACACACACACACACATACACACTGAGGAAGTGAGAAGCTCTAATTCTGGACTAGCAGCCACGCTTTCTAATTGCTCGACAGGGAGAACAGTGCCACTAGTAGACCCTCTGCAGTGAGTGCTAGACCAGTGTAAACTAATTTAGTGGGCTTCGTCTTGCAAATATTCTCTAACACCTTTTCTATGTAATAATGTCTGCAAGAAAAATAGCCAAGGATCTACACTAGTGCACAAAAGTCTGAGTGATCTCTTTGCATCACTCTTGATATGAGACTTGTATTTACTCATATTCACTCTTCGTTCTATTATTACTCCCTGAAAGCAATAAAGATGATATCTTTATGATTGTGCCAATATCAGCCATTGGTTGTTAAGACATGACAACAATTAACTCCGTATGTCAGAAGCATACATTTGTTACCATTTGAATTAAATATATTGCTTCATCAATTGCTTCAGATATTTCTATATCCAGTTCATTCATATTTCCCAAATAGGTAAAATATGTATTTGTCTCACACTTGCAAATACGTAACTATTTGTATGCCTGTGCATTAGTAAATATGATATGAACATGAATATATAAAAAGTTACAAAGGTTAGGGTTAGGTGCGGGGTTAGCGATTGTACCTTTTCTTACGATTTCATTTGTATAAAATCGAACCAACCACATTGACCTTGTTTATTCAAATTTGTATGAGTTTTTCATTATGTCAGATTCTAGGAATCCACATAATTTTATACTCAGAGTCAGTGAACTCAGACTTTTAGACTGAACTGTATTTTATCAAATTCCTTGTGGCAGTGCGGTTTAAACCAGTTAAAGTAATTTATGCTTTTACTAGAAAATATTTTCTAGATAAGTATAAATATCGTTACAATCAAATTTGTGATACTTAAAAAGGCATGATAATGGTTACTGGAGGTAGCAGTAGCCATTTAGCAGAGAAGGAGCCCCTCGGTGGCAAATGATCAGGTGGATGTGTGCAGTTAGCGGATAAAACAGGCCATAGAGACTATAGGGGTCAGCGAGCGGGCCTGGTCACTCGATGGCCATTAGTTAAACAGCGGTCAGATGGTTTACGCCAGTGTTAACAGTGTCAGCAGAGAAGTTACTGTTCTGCTGGTCACTGCTAATGATCAGGCAATCGATGGCCATCTCACTGACCAAGCTGCTCACCCGTCTCTCACGCACACATACACACACACATAGCCACTTACACATTGTACAGATGGAGTCAGCTATGTGCTGATACAGTGCGTTAGAGACATGTACATCGCGAAATGAATAATCAGATCGTTACAGTGTGTCAGAGCTTTAGATGTCTATGGAAAAAGTGCCTATATGTTTAAAGCCATTTCTAGCCTGGTATATTGATGTACTGTATGTATATTTGTATTGTTTTAAGGTCTTGGAATACACAGGAAAGCTATTGTTGACTTCAGTAGTGCAACTGGCTAGCTCTCAGACAGCGAACAATTCACACATTGAAACCAGCATATCTGTGTCATATCTGCGTATAACACACAGCGAGGGTTGAACCTTTAGATTGCTACAAAATGAATTGCTGCCTTGTCTCACTTAGATTGGATTTAATACCTTTGGTCACTCATCTACTTTTACTTCTTTCTCTTTCTTGAAACCAGCATGACAGTGTCATATCTGCATATACACATGGTGTGTGTTGTAGCTAAACCTTTAGATTGTTTCCAAATGAATATATCCTGCCTTTCCGAGCCTAGATAGCAGACAGTAAATACACTCTTAGAAAAGAAAACATACTGAACTGAATCTTGTACTAAACTTTACCTACTTGTCATGGGGATGGTATCCTCAAGGGTAGATCTGTTGTAACTAGTATATATCTTTCATGTAGTGAATGTAGTGTATCTTTAAAACTTATTTAACGTACATATGTTCATTTGAGGGTATTTTTAAAATGTTAGGGAACATGAATATACCTGTATGTACCCTTTTATGACACTTTACCTTCCTCCTCCTTTCTCACTCGCTCTCTATATGTATGTATATATATAACTAGCAGCGAGTGTTGCAGCAAAAAAATTTGTTTGTTTCAATAAGAACTACAGCCTTTTCAAGCCTGAATTGGAAATAGCTGCTACATATTACCACTCACCCACCCGTCTCTCTCTCTCTCTCTCTCTCTCTCTCTCTCTTTCTCTCTCTCTCTTTCGCCCTCTCTCTTTGCTGTCTCATGCTTACGTGCACAGGAAGACTCATTGTACTGCACTGGGCTGGCAGATAAAAGTGGATTCATTCTCCGCGGCTGGCGACACTAGAAGTCCGTCCGAGTGGTGAAAGGCTCGTTGTGTTGGCCTCTGTTCAGAGAGCAAGACCACTCTGAATCCGAGGGCTCTGGATAGCGTCCAGAGCTCGCGGGACGGAGCGAGAGAGTGAGAGAGTGGCTCCGAGTGACACAGTAAACAGCAGGCAGAGAGAGGAGATGGCTTGAGCTCACAGAACCTTTATTGTTCACGCACCAGCACTGTGTACACAGATTAGAAAGTCCGCAAAGCGAAGACAAAAAAAACAGAAGGCAAGAAATGTTTGAAAGCATTGCACAGGACATGATAGAGAGTAGGTTAGGTCGGATTTTGTCCTTGAGGGTCTCATGTGCAGTTGTCAGTCTGTGTGTTAGGCTGGTGTTATGGTGGCCATTAAAGTTAAAAAAAAAAAAAAACTTTATGCATATTTTCATTTTTTTATGTATAATAACCTGTATAATACTGCAGCTTATTTTATGTGTGCTGATTTTATTGCTTAGAAACAATAAATGTAACAGTCATCCATGGTCTAGCAGGGTTATTGCAAGCATTGAGCATATTTTACTAGTTTACAGTTATAGTCAAATGGAATGAAAATGGAACAGAATAAACAAAATAAAACCATGAAAACCTTCTCTTTCTCTCTCTCCAGGTTTCACTTCAAGTGTTGTGCACTTTTTAGAATGCAATGTAGAAGTATATAAATACTATATAAAGAAGTTACATCCTATATTCTAGGTGGAATTTATATTGAATAGAAATATACCAACCAATGTAAACCACTTTGACTACTAGGCCTTGAGGTGGAATGAGCCTCACGAGCTGACAGCCTATTCGAAAGCCCCTCATTAGACCATAATCTCTTGCTAAATGTGAAACATTTTCTTGCAAAAATGTTCTTCCATTATTTTTTTCCAGCCTTTGATAATTAATATTTACCTATCAATGTTTTGCTAATCTCCTCTGCTTTATCGGCGCTGTTGAGTTGGAAAAAAATCTAATCCCGTATTTACTTCCCCATCCGTTTTTCTGTCTCCTGGTAATCTGTTTATGCGTGCGTTGCATTGTTGCCTGAGTCTTGTTGTGTTGAGGGCTTCAGCACGATTACTGCGGCTCAGTCTTGGCGGGCACTCTGAGTTGTCAGAGCCTTTGATCTGAGCCATCTTCGTAATCACTTCAAAAAGTGTAGACGGCACCATGAGGGCTTTGCAAATGCGCCTCCGTACTTTCTGCACTCTTTAAGCGCTTGATGCCATGTGTTTAAGGCCTGACGTCCATGATGAAAGAAAGCCCCAGAGCGGCGCTCTTGACACTGGACCGACAATAATAACTGGCAATGGCTGCTTTCGCGAGCTAATTTTAATATCCTACCTGGTCATATAGAGTGCATATTCCCCCCTTCTCTGTCCGTCTTCATGAACCGTATGAGACAAATGTGAAATCCTTCCTCTCACCTTGCACCCTATAGACTCGCCAGGAACACAAGCGGGTAGAAACAAATGCCTCTGCTTTCTTCTTTAACAATAGCATTTGCATATTTTTATAGTCTCTCAAAGAAAAAATAGCCGGCAGGCGAAGGGCTGCAGCGGTAGTGTGAGCTGAAAACGGAAACAGGGGAGACAGTGCGTGTATGTGTGTGTGTGTGTGTGTGTGTGTGTGTGTTTGAGAGAGAAAGTATGCGCTTGTGTGTTTATTCGCAGCATGGCCACTTGGTTCCCTGGCTGTAGAGTAAGGCCAGGTCATGAGTAGAGCCCCCAGTTCCTGAAAGAAGGCGAGTGATGGAGAGACGAGGAAGAACAGAGGGACTGAGCGAGAGAGGACACTCCTCTTCTGCAAAAGAAAGATGACAAGATTCATATTAGAAGCTGCTAGAACTGCTGGCTGCTCGAAAAGAAAATACTGTTTGACCGTAAAAAGAAAATTCTGTTGGACAGTAAAATGCACATCGTTTTTAACTCAGGGTACACGTGTATGAAACTATATTCATCATGTTTTAAACGTTTTCACTTATGTTTATATGGTTATGTTTATGTGTTTTTCACTGTAAATACACTCTGATCAGTTCTCGACTACTTGAGTAGTAGTCATTAATGTAGTCACTCTACATCGGTGAATAGATTTTCCATCATATCAGAGCACACACTGCAAATGCAGAATTAAATAAGTGAGTGAAATGAGAGTTGCTTCACTGTAGCTTTTGAGTCTTTTCAAGTTGTTGAGCCATAATCCACATAGATTCCCTGAGGGCTGCAAAGGACGATAGATTATTACAGCATAAAATGTGTCTTTTTTTTTTTACTTTGATTTCATGTTTTTCTTGTGAATATGAATTTGTGTTCGATTGGTCCTTTGCTTTTGTGTCATGTTTAATTCTCTTGTGTGTTACTTCGAAAATACCCCCTAGATCCTCAGCATACCGAGAGTATGCTGATGGAACACATATTATTTGATGCTCAGATCTTGCCTCTTTACTCTGCACAAAGCAGTACAGGATTTTCAGTTGTGCATGCGTGAACACTTTGGAGAAGACCCTGACACTACAGACCAAATACACTCTTCTACGTCCCTTTTTCATCTCTGTTCAATTCAGTTCAATTCAATTTTATTCGTATAGCGCTTTTAGCAATTAGCATTGTCACAAAGCAGCTTTACAGAAATTCGGATGTAGATCTAGATCCCTAATGAGCAAGTCGGAGGCGACAATTGCTAGGAAAAACTCCCTGAGACGAAACAGGGGAAAAATCTTGAGAGGAACCAGACTCAAAAGGGAACCCACCCTCTGCATAATGGGATTCTGATAATTACAGTAAACAATTCAAATAGTGAAAAGACAAAAAGTATGTTTTTGTTCCTTTAAAATATTTAAATGGGAATTCTTAAATCTGAAATGAAAAATGCATGAGTGTGCCATGTATGCTAGTGTGGATTAAATTTGCATTGTCACCTTCACACACACAGCGGTATTATTGTAGATGTATTACCATGTGTGCTGCAAATTGGACTCATTGACCTTTCCACCTTATACATGAGACACATATGTTCCACTTGCTTTGGCTATTATTCAGCCTCAATGCCTTGTTAAACATGTACTGTTTGCGCATTTTAAATAAAAGTTAGTTCATATGGTAAAAATATAGCGTCCCATAAATGAGTTGGCCCTGTGTGCCTTGGCCAGGCATTGAGTAATATGCGGTGGGCAGCTTGGCACAGGGTCAGGCTGAAGTTAACGGGCTGCTCAATGTTGCTTTTGTTGCCCTGCAGGTATGTATGTGCATAAAGAGAGACAGAGAGAGAGAAGGAAGAGGGATATGGCACTAGTGGGTCTGAGCTATGGGAAAACATATGAGGCAAGCAGCAAGCACAGAAGATGTATGCAAACCCATTTCTAAACAAATGGGCCCAGGCGCAGCTTCAACAGGGTTATTAGCATCAAAAGTACGTAACATGCGCATGAATCAAGGCCTCCCAACCGCCGAGCATGGCCGCACATACAAGAGCACGAGTACGTCATCCACATATTGGCACACTCAGTACGCTCAGTCATTCACGAGGAAGGTATTTCCAACTACTTCTTTTTTCGGTGACATTTGAGTCACCAGGCTGCACAAAACAAAACAAAACAGGACACAGAGCAAGACCCACTTTTGGTTCCCCTCTCGGAGAAGACGCAGTGTGCGAAGCAGACAAGTCCCACGATGCATTTCACTTCATTTGCAGGTTATGATGAACCATCACTTTGCATCAGCATGCAGCTCCCTCTAAATGACTAGCTAGGCAGTGTAGCTGGCAGCAACACAGCTCCAGCAGTGTTAGCACACAGTGGCTGTAGCTAACTCCAGCAGCGAGCCCATCATTTATCCCTGATTGGCCTGGGAGCACGAGTGCTGAATTTGTGCACTGGAGCCATAAAGAGACCGACATTTCCTTTTTTTTCCCCCATGAATCTCCCACACTGCATGCCAGCTACATTGATACAATACAGGGGCAAAAATTATAGCCCTATTATTTTATTTGCATTACCTGTAATAGGCTGCGTGTTGCTAGTGGTATTTATTGCGCCCATGATGCTAGCTTTATTATGAAGTCATTATGTTGACAGGCCTACACTCACTTCAGTTTTTTTCTTACAAATAACACAATACAAAATGTTTTTCTTTATTGCATTATTTCTGACAAGGAGCGTGAGTTAGTTAAATATTGCTGTATTTGAACTAGACGACCACAGTGGGCCAGTTTCCTGGATGCACTTTAGGCCTATTTTGGGTTTTGGAGGCACTTGCATTGTAAATGTTCTCCATTTAAAATCCTTTTGGCTCAAACTGAGCTCATCAAACTGGCCCACAGCTTGTTATGATGACTAAGATTCGTACTGTCTACATTGAGTAATCCAAATCCATGGCCAGTCTATTATTATTTCAATATTGGTGGACATAAAATTAGTCTTGTATTCATTTTCCCTCTTCAAGGCACGTATGTGTTCAAACTCTTTACATTTAGTGATGAAAACCACTGTCTTTCAGACTTACAGAGCAGAGTCTAGCACTATCCTCTAAAAACAGTACAGAGCACTCTACAACTACTGCAACTGTCTCTCTTCACCAGCAGCACGAATGCACACTCTAGCACACGCATGCGTTATTTTCCTGACTGAAGCTAGAATTGCAGGAGATCCGTCCTTCCTCCCGAAACAAGAAGTGAAAAGGCGGAGAGGTCATTCGGCGCGCTCTGTTTCTCTGTTATCCAATTTGATTGGGATTTAAGGTGATTCGTGCCGTCATGTCTCTGGGGAAATAAAATGCTTTGATTAATGTAATCCTGAGCAGGGAGCTACCACAAACCGCTCTCCTGGGGGATCGCTGCTGTTTGACAAACAAAAACACAGGAGCCACAAGCGTGGGCTATACACAGTGGCTATATTACAGAGGAAACATCAACGCTCACCTTCTGCACTTAGACAGAAGTGGAGAAGGGCTACGGTAGATGAATGCTTATCTTAAATCTAACAATATGTATACAGCACATAATGACACAAATAACAGTAGAATGGCCAGTGCTAGACATCTGAAAGACTGAAGACAACTAAATAAGTCAAACTGTGTGATTTGGTCTGTTCTGACTGAAGGATCTCCTATTTAGTCTTTAAGGACAATCAGGGACCCATATGGACCATTTAACTTTTTATTCCCCACATGCAACACACACAGACATGCGCACACGGAAACATCTTTCAAAACATTTCAGGTTTGCTCCCAACTTATCTCTTATCTCCCACTCAAGCACAACCAGTACAGCCATCCGTACGCTGGCAGTGAGGCATTGCATCAGCAACTGAAATTTTCTAAACAAACGAATTTCCTCCACACTCCTACACCTGTGATACACTGAGGCCTGTTTTTTCCACCCTATCAAACTTACAAGTGGTCTTTTGACACTCACAAATTCATAATAATAAAATTGACATATTTAAGTTATTGTTTGTAGTGTTTTTGGCACTGAAACAGTTGCACTATTTATCCTGTCGTACCAATGGCCACTGTGCTCAGGATGACCTGGGCAGATATTCAACCAGGTTATCTAGATCTGTACACCAGTGACAGCCAATTAGTGTACCTTGACTCCGTCTTGAAAATATACACGCACAACCTCTGTTTGTGACTTAACTACCATGAATATTTTATATAACATTCAAGCAATGCAAAAGGCTCTGCTCATGCTTACTAGTAGGTCTGCGCAGCTAAAGAAAATGATCAAATTTTACATTGATTTCTAATTTTTTTTTTTAATTGCTGGTGACATGGTGCTCTGGATATTTCACATAACATATGAATGACAGAGAATATTTCAGTTTGGCTTTTTTTAAATGATGCTTTAGCGTTTGCTTGATTCATCTGCTTTTTGATCCCAGAGTTAGGTTTTTTTTTTTTTTTTCACCAACAGCATTAAAGTAACAGTTTGGGGAAACTCAAATGTACAAAACTTTTGATTTACCTCAAACGTAGTCAATACATCAAGACCTTTGGTACCCGACTGAGCTTTTTGTTTTTATGGCTTTGCACTAAACCTGCAAGGCTAGCTCTGCTAGCAAACAATAGACCCTTATGACCACCAATTAGCTTCATGAAACCGCATGCTAAAATCTTACACTTGCTTTGAACTGTGTTGAGTTGTTACTGTAAAATATACTTGCCTATTTGGAATCTGACAGTGTAGGACATCCTGCTATCTAAAAATGAACAAAGGTACATCATATAGATGAAAACTGTAGTGGCAGCCATTTAAAACCTAGAATTACATAAATTAATTTATGCATGTAAAATGTTAAATATGCATTTATTCTGCTATTGTAGGAAATTTTGAAATTGTGAACGGTATAACATAGCCAAATGATTGATTGAGGAAAGGGGGTGATGATCTCAGCACGCAGTTTGCGTGATGCTAATTGACGGTCGTAAGCTTCCATCACCTGTTAGCTCAAGTGCAAAACTAAAGTAGACAAACTCGGACGCCAAACAAGATTTGACTGATCGAGAACATTTTATGTAAGTGGACATTTTTATATTCTCTGAAATATTTATTTAATGTGAGAACTGTGAAAATGCAGTGCACATTATTATTATGTTTTATTATAATTAAAAAATTAATAATAATAATAATAATAATAATAATGTAATGCATGTTAAATTATGGTAATCAGCGTGCATTTCTTTATATTTTTCTTTGCATAATTCTTAAGTTGTTACGTTGTCCCTTTAATTCCATACTTTTAGTGCTCCATACATATAATAAAGAAAGAATAATCATTCAGACAAGTGTGCAACATTTTGCGCACTTGTTTAACAATAATGCACCATCGGTTATCATATTATAATGCATCAAATGATCATAATGAAGAACAGAAATAAAACATTTCGATGTACATTGCTATTGTCGTAGTACGTAAGCATCAGGTATTGCATTCAAGTACTATTAATGCAGAAACACAAGTCGGGAATATATTTTATTTGATTGCTTTAAATCTTAATTCCCATTGGGCTTTCGTGCTTAAAAGGTGGATTTACTGAAGATTGACGAAATGTACATAGCATTTGAATGTTTTTCGTTCGTGAACATGTCTATCTACTCGATCATTGTGTGAGTTTTGGGTTACAGTCGAAATGTCACAACAAATGTAACCTTCGTTTCCAATATGCGAACTTTTATTTGAAGCGTATGGATATTTGAGGTTAAAACTCTTTCCAGTTTAGAAAACTAAATATCCGTGCATTGTAAAACTATTTATAATAATTTACACAAATAACTAATGCTGAATTTCACACAAATGAATGTCTCGTACAAACATTGCATTTGGGAATGTCCTACTTTGTGCTCAGTTCTGAATACTTCACCTATATAGGCTACTTTATGTGTATTTTACAGTGTGTCCTGTTATAAAACTTTACCAGGACGGATCTTTGACGTAAAAGATTTTTTTTTAGAAAATAACTGCCTATGCGAGTTGTCTTAACTTCATTTTAGTTGTGTGACTTGTTATAACCACCTAAAAGCTAGATATAAAGAACCAGTTCTTATTCTGGCAACTGGGATGGGTCGAAGCCATATTATGTTTCTTAAAGCATGTTTTGTTTTGTTTTTCTTAGGCAATTTTTTATTATTTTTTTTGCTCCACTTTTTGTTTTTATTTTTTACACAAAGTTAAAAAAAAATAATAATAATCTTCGAGGCAGATGTTGATGGGAAAAGCATCGTTGTAGCCTGTGTATTTGAGCCCGATTCGTAGGAATCAGATTGTTTGCGGAAGCGTCCTGTATTTGTTAAGCATTTGAATTCATTTTTCATTTGAATTCATATCCGACAATTTAACAAGGCTTTGGGATTCGTTGTATTGTTGGCTCTTGTTCGTCGTTCATTCCGATGTTTTTATTCAAATGCATTCGTTTCCAATCATGCGAGTTTCTGCTCACCTTGTTGAAAAGTTAAAAAAAATAAAATAATATAATAATAATACTATCAGTCCATAATAAGGCTCCACTCACCAATCACGCGCGCTCTCGCGAGTAAGCGCGCCACCTGCTGGTACATACACGCGTCCCGTTACGTCATTGATTGTCAATTTGGATTTTAGCCTCCAGAATCCAAAAACAACTTCCAGCAGCTCGGCACAGCTCGGTGCAAAAACGACTGCGTTCGACTGAACGAGTGTAAGGGGTCAGTCTGATCGTCTTGGCGTCGCCAAAAGGTCTTTCATCTCGACTCCAGTGCACAAACATATAGCTTAATGCGGCCAGTGTTCCCTCTTTTATTCCACTCACCATGGCAACCCAGGCGCGCAGTCCAGCAATGCAACCCACGGGCTTTATTTGGGGGAGAGATGGCACGCAGTTGGCCCGCGAGAAAGCGATGATGGAAAGACTAAAAGAGGGCTAAGCGCACGTGCACTCTATGCACATGAGCAAAGTGAATTACACCCAAATAGAAATGGAAGAACGGGGATTCAAGATAGCCTATAGATATCATGTATATCATAGAGGATACGATGCAAAAACCAAAACTGATTTTTTTTTTTTTTTTTTTTTTTTTTATTGTACCTCTTTTTGAAAACAATAAATAAGTAGATCTTTTTTTTTTTTTTTTTTTTTATTCTTGGTCCAAAAGGGTTATT
>JAOUQW010000011.1:892897-906236 GCA_028565825.1 Olivaichthys viedmensis | reverse complement strand
AATTGCAGTTAGATTCAAGTGGACATTATTTATTCTTCTTTTAAGTTATTGAGCTTTAGATTAGGAAATAAACTACTTACTAAAAGAAACCGTGTAACTGGCATCATTTAAACCCACTCAATTCAAGTGACCAGTAACTAAATAATAACTGATATCACAACTATATAAATATTAGTTACAGTAGTTGGTAGTGATCTCCAGTCATCATGTAAGTAAATAAATAAATAAATGGAAACTGCAGACATCATACACCCCACTTTGAGAACCATTGGTCTAGATTACTGTAACTTGGGGGTAGTGACCGTATTTTTGAAGTTTCCACAATATTGTGCATGTTGAATATTGTGGTATAACTTATTATTTGCACATGCTAAGGTGAAGGTCTATCAGTCGGTGTTTCTGTCTTCTCAGAAATGGCATCAGAAAGGCAAAACTGTGCTGTTACAATCTGACTTCTACGTAAAAGGTGGTTATCGGGTTTGGCTGGAGTTTCAGTTGGGATCCAGATTTATCTGTCCAGTTCGGCCATAATGTCTAAAGCTTTGCTTTTGGGAACAAGCCAGTCAAAGCCTCTTGCATGGTCACAGGAAGGCAGCGATGTTCAAAGATACTTTCATGCTTCGCTCTCGTCCTTTCCCTTGACTGTAATTGATTCATCACACCAAATGTGCTCAATTTGCATTTATCCCCAATCCTCCACCATCGTTAATGAATGGAGTCCTCAGCGCCAGCGTGGCTAAGAGGCAGTGACACCCACCAGGTCTCTGCCAGACGAGCGGGGAATGGCTCGGACTGCCGGGCAGCGAGGCGGGCACCAAACGGGTTGCCAGCTCTGGCCGACACGACGTTCCTGCGAACGTAGCAGAGCTGTGAGACAGCTGCGCCAGCAGGAAGTAATTCACCTTCTCTTCACTGTCACGCACAGTCACAGTCTCGCACGGTGTCTTCGGCCTTGCACGGTGCCTCTGAGCCCATCAGGTGGGTTGGAAGACTTTAAAACGCGATGCCAAGACCGGTGACAACTGTGATGAAAGCAGCACTGATGGTTATGGGTTCCAACATGCGGAGTTGCACCGATTAACTTTTCATTTTGTGGGCACACTCGAGCCAACTCATTTGCATCCATTAAGCGATGACTGAGCTGTGCGACCGTTTCTGCCGTGAAAGCAGACGTGGCAGTGAGCCAATGCTAAGATTTTGCGAGCCCTGTAAGTCATGGTAGCATTTTACCATAGTTTTGGATTTTACAATTTCATTTTACCCTCGTCATACTGGATGCTTAAAGTTTTCACATCTTTACTCTCTGTTATACCCATGTTATACCCTGACGATGCTCCTGTTCTGTTTATTTAGTCTGTGTACTAAGTAGGGATGGACGCGAGTATTCAAGTACTCGCAAGTGACCGCAATGCTCAGTCATGGCAGTAATCGATCAAGTTCAGAAACAGAAATCTTTCCAGAAATGAGCTGTAATCTGCATTTTAAAATGTCCTGATTGGTTACGGCTGCATCAGGAACGGAAACTTGGGGTCTACAAAGACATCACAGATGACATTCGTTCATTTTAGAGTCAAAGACCTGAGCACTGACGCCCCTTATTTTAAGTCAAAGCTCTACCACCGACTATATGATTATGGCTTCGAGAACACGCAGTGACATTGAAACACTGACTAAACTGAGCAAAATACAGTACATGTGAGTTATGTAGCACAATCTATTAAAACACTAGTTATGTTCCTTTTTGGTCAAAATCCTGCCCAATGAGACGGGTACAGTTAAACATTCAATTCACACAATATTTCGTACAATATTATGACAAGAATTGTAAACTAGGGTAAAAGGTTAGGCATTGCTACTTGTCTAACACTTATCACACTATTTGCACTTTTTGTAGTTCTGTGTACGTAAAAGGTTAAAAGGGAAGGTTGAGGTGGGTCGGGGCATGGAGTTTTAGTTAAGTGTGTTCTGTATCGCCTCGTATGAAGTTTGGGCACCTTGTATGAAGTTTAGGCAGCAGTGCTTTGAGGAACAGCGTGATGAGGCTACACCTCCCTCGGGGAGTTGCACCATATTGCCTTTCAAGGCATTAACAGGTGCTGCCTTCATCTGTCACTGCATTCTGCATCCTTCCCCCTCTCATCCTCACTCTCTCTTTCTTCCGCATGCTTTCTTTTTCTTGCTCCTGCCTGCGCTCTCTTCTCCACACTCTCTCTCTAATTCTCCCATTTTGACAGTGTGACGCATGACTGCGTGTCCTTTTCCACTGCATCTGCTGTCATCTCACTTCATCCCCCTCTCTTTCACCTTTTTTTTTTCCCTCCATTATTTTCTTTTTTTCCAGCTCGCTCACAAATGACCGCCTTTTTTGTTGTTGTCACAATTCATAACAGTCATCTGAAGGGTAATTTTGTTAGCGCTACCCAGGTGTAGGCCTGTGCTGATAATCGTTTACACGATATATTGATTGTTGATGATTCAACAGCATGTATATTTTTATTGTGGATGATTCAAAAGATCATCAGTGCCCCTTGTGTTCCATTGGGGCAACTTTTTGGGTCCAGGATTCGTGGTTTGTTGAGGTTCCTTTTTAGTTAAAATGCTGTGAATAAAACGGGTACAGATCATTTTTAATACAATGTTGTAATGTTATTGTAAATGATGACGAGGTTTGGAAGTTATCGTGACATGAAAAGGTAATATCATCATATGGTTGTTTTTTTCTGTGGTCTCCCAGCGGCTGTGTGCATAATGAATAGAGAATGTGAAATAGTAATATTAATAATGTGATAATGTCATTAATATTAATAATATAACAGTGTAAGTAACGTTTAATTACATGTTCTTTTCTTACAGAGGTGCATAGCATATCTCTTCCCTTCTGGTCTGTTTGAAAAGCGAGCCCGACCCGTCATGAAGGTAAGGCTGTCATTGTTTTAATTGTTCTTTTTCCAATCACAGTAATCGCATAGAAATGACCAGTGTCTCTGTGGTAGTTTTTAATTTGGATGTCGGGGCAGTAGAACAGCTAGTTACTAAGTTAATAGGCAGAATGGAAAGACAACAAAAACACATGACACGTGTGTAATTTGTATATTTGTATTTCAGCACCCAGACCTGATATTTCCAAGGCAGGCAGGTATGTAAATGAGGCTTTATTTGTTGATGTTTGTGATAGCTGAAAGTTAACACTTTAATTATAAAATTTGTTTTTGTGCAGCGGTGCAGTGGGGCGAGGACGGCCGCCCTTTCAACTATCTTTTCTATACGGGGAAGCAGGCATACTACTCCCTCATGCATGTGAGTGCAGGTCCTCTCTCTCTCTTGATCTGTCATTCTATATCTCTCTGTCTCTCTCTAACTCTGTCTTTCTGTGTCTGTCTCTCCATCTCTTTGGCGTCGTTACTATCACTTTCTCTGTCATCTTCCTCAATTCCTTTTTTTTTTTTTTTTATTGGCCGGTAACGGTATATAAGAAGGTAGACAAATTTTTATGATGCGCTCTTAAAGTGAATACGTAATTTAAATCAAACAAGTTACTGGACTCTTTTACAAACATCACGTACAATTCTTTTAAGAGTCATGAAAAGGGTAATGAAAAAAAAAAAAAGAGTTTACTTGTTGTAAGAGAACAAATTTACACCAAGTAAACTATTTTACAGTGAACCATCAAAAGGTACTGCGCCACAAACCACTCTGGCTGAGGTGCAAAAAAAGCTAATGTTCTGAATGTAATATTTTAATAGGTCCATATAAATTACTCCAAACCAATTTTACAAAAACATGGATTTATTTTTTTCTGCTTGATTGAGTTGAAGGGAGTTTTGCGACAAGGAAAGGTTTAGGGCACATTCGTGAGTTGCTCACAAAATGACCAGATTTCTACCAGTATACTGCCCAGGCGTTGACCTTTAATATATGGGCTCACACTGGATGTGTTAAAGTGGAGTATAAAGAGACTGAAATAATAATATATTATTTTT
Organism: Olivaichthys viedmensis; assembly: GCA_028565825.1. Lineage (NCBI taxonomy): Eukaryota > Metazoa > Chordata > Actinopteri > Siluriformes > Diplomystidae > Olivaichthys > Olivaichthys viedmensis. The sequence goes on along the minus strand of JAOUQW010000011.1, from coordinate 902,256 downwards.
AAAATAATGGCTGGCTGTCTGTCTTGTTATTCTGGTCTCTGTTTTGCTCTCTGTCCCTCTCTGTATCTTGCCTTCCGTCTCTCCCACCTTCAGTGTCGTTCTTGCTGTTTCTCTTTCTCTCTCTATCTTTGTTTACCTGTCTTGCAGCTCAGAGTAATCCACATCCTCCTGTTTCCACTGGCCACTGTTTGTTGAAATGAACATATGATGTCACTTTTGTTTGAAGAAGCACGCTCTGAACTGACGCTTTGTCTAACGGAAAGGCGAAGGATGGGAAGTAGATTAGGTGGGGACGACGAGACGGGGACAGGGACAGGGGGTTTGTGGGTAAACGTGTGTTTTATAAAGACGCTTTTGTCGACCAGATATGTACATCAATGCCAGCGTGAAAGGCCATGAGCATGTGGGGAGTGTGTGTGGAGAAGAGTAGACATAAGGAGAGACAGACAGAGAAAGGGGCGTGTGGGTGAAAGAGGAGACGGGCTTGTTCGCTGTAACACTCCTCTCTGTCTCTCCTCCCCAAATCGCATTTACAGCAGGGAGCAGCACACACTCCACTAGGCATGCCCAGGCTTTGTGCTATTCCAGACATGTGTGCGTGTGTGTGTATTACAGAGGTACAGCTGTGCGTTGGGGATTTGGGAAATGAACCCCAGAGACATCACTGTGCTCTAACCAGCTCTTTGTCACCTCAGCTAATTCCTTTTCAAAGTTTGCCTTTCTTTTTTTTAATGCATTTCTCCCGTTCCTTTTCCTTTCTCCTCTGCCGTTTATCTCCGGAGTCGACCTTGGGCTAAGACATGACGCCACAGCAGTGCAGATCCGCGTGTGCGTGTTGATTAATGTGGCATTGTCCTCGACTCGCCCGAGCCCCCGAGCCTCTCCCCTTTGCCCGGCAGTAGCCGAGACCCCTGCTGTTTATTTAAATAGGTATGTCAAATCAGAAAATAACGTACAGCTCCCCAGCCGGCAGAGAGCAATATTTTACTGGGACAAGAGCGAAAGGGAAAGAACGCAGGCGCACATGTACGTACGCACATACCCAATCACACACACGCAGCATGCACGTTTATACATTCAAATCCCAGTTAGTCTTGTTGAAGAATCTGTGTGCCACTAAAGAACAAGACACTTTTTTTTTCTTTTTCAGCATCGCGAAAAATTCGTGGAATAAAGAAAGTATACTTCAGTAATGTAGGAGCTTGGAAAACGTCTGGTGTAGTACACAGTTTTTTGGGAAGCAGGACATTTCGTGTGGAAATGATGTGTGAAGTTTCAAAGATTTCAAAGATAAAGATGTTAAATCAACATCGAGTATGTTTGCATGTACAAAATAATGTGATAACTGCCCAAAATCTGATTTTGGCAATAATTCGATCAATGCGTTTACATGCACTTAATCTGATAATGGGAAAACTCCAGGTCTACATGATCCACTTAATAATCACATTTCTTTCTAAATACATGAATTATGCATAATGAACCTCTAGTGTTTCTTTGCAACCCACCAACAAGCCCACTGAAGTATGTGACACAAAAAGCAAGTTTTGCAGGGTTTATTTATTTATTTATTTTTTACATTGAGTTGCTTTACTGGCTAATATTTATTTGCAAATTACACCTAATACTGTCCTTCTTTGGGATGATTCATCTACAGTGTTCACTGCTACTGGGGGAGCTCTTCTCCATCTGGTTATTAATTGTGCACATGCACAGATACAGAAACACTAAAGCTAACAGATTAACAGTGTACATGCGCTAAATAACCCGGTTACTGGGCTAAAATCCAGGGGTCTTTTTTCCCCCCCAAGATTCCTTAAAATCTTATAACAACTTTAAGATATCGTATTTTGCTGTTGACATGACCACTTGACTGCCAAAATCAGATATTGATTGTATTATTGGTGTGCATATAAATGTATTCAGTATTTTCCCCCAAATTATTCTTGTATAACTTAAACTTGCAGATGGTGCTGCATGTAAGCTTTGTGTTTCTTTATGCTAATGAAGGCAGAGCGACCAACAAATAATAGGGTGGGAAAAAATTTTAATCTGGAACTTAAGCAGAGGATAGACGTCGTTCTCATACTTGCAATTCTCTCTCATTTCCTACTTTTATAATGCACTGCATCAAGATTTTATTGCAAAATTCCCAAAAGCTGCTTTAAAATCCACCATGTACGCGTTGTCTAGACGTCCTGTTATCTAACACTCCTCAGATTTATTGAATTTAAAAAGCCTGTTCACAGCTTGTGCTTTTTTTCCCCCCTTCTTTCTTCCCCTCAGTAAAGTGGTCTTGATAGAGCAACTTCTCCCTCCAAGTCTCCTTTTCCTTTGGTTGGTTGAATTTCTCCAAGTGCTTTATGGGTGTCTTTTCACAAACGTGTACTGCGCATTCCACTCATCTTACCCTGTTTTTCACTCTCTCTCTCTTTCTTGCTCTTTCTATTTCTTTTCTATTAGTCCGCTCCCTTTTTTGCACTGAAAATTGGTTTTTGCCCGATGTTTGCTTTTTTGGCAAGCGCCGGTGGATTAGACGCACTCTATCAGGACGGAATTAAACAAACAGCTGTGGAATAATTGCGGGGGGAAATGAATTCTCGCGCGGCCGAGGGGAAAGGGCCGACGTGAGCTGCATGCGCGTGTGCGCGCACACACAGATACACACACACACACACACACACACACACACACACACCCTGTCCCGCTCTGCTCCATCGCCACGACGCCTGACGGGCACTTCAGGCTCGTGGGCGCGATGCCAATTTAGACAAGCGTGCCCGAGGACGCCATCCGGCTCTGCATGGCAGCTCCTCTTGCAGGGAGGAGGCAAAGAGTGTGTGTGTGTGTGAGTGTGTGTGTGAGTGTGTGTGTGTGTGAGTGTGTGTGTGAGTGTGTGTGTGTGAGCGGGGTTACGGCCCAAGTGCTCCCCAATTCAATTTCCCCCCACACACAATTAAATCCAGCCAGGGCTGAACAGACAGAGATGGGATCTGCCTTCATAATGGAGATTCCTGTGTGTGTGTGTGTGTAAGACGAGGGAGAATTCTGAAATTCATGCACTTTTTTTTTTCTAGGAATTCCTGACTGATTTTTTTATATTTTTGTTTATTCATAGTTGCCAAGGGGTCCATTTCCACTTGACCTATTCAAACACGGCACATTTTTTCAGCAGTGTTTCACTTGAATGTACAGTATTATATTTTAACCTTATTGTTAAACTGCCATATTTAACAAAAAAAAAAAACTTTTTGTTTAGTTCTCTGTCTGTTCTTATGCTTAAATTTCCCTCGTGATTCCAGGATACGTTTGGGAAAGTGTTGGCGATGGAAAAATATCAGGACAAGTTGAGAAGTAAAGGCCTTTTTACTCAAGATACCAAACAGATGTAAGTCGCACATTTACACATTTAACAGTTTACTATCTATCCAGGGTCCAGAGTGTAACTCCACAGAACTTAATAAAGGTACAGGTTGGAAAAACGTACACAGTGAAACTTTGTTACTATTCCAAGATTTTTCAACTTCTAAACTGAATTACAATTTTGCACTATAGAACTTTTTCTCCCTTAATATGTGATTTCTTCAACTTTGAGACAACATATGAGAAGTAAGAGTAACAAATGCAAAAAAGACACACACAGTAAATGAAAAGTATGTGTTTTCAGGTCTCTGAGCGGAAGCCGGTGGCTGTTGAAGGAGGAGCTGGAGCAGTTACTGGTAGAGAATATCTCAGACCATGATGTAAGAGCCAAACATTCATTCACACATCTTATAAGCACTTACACAACTGGCATACTTCCCAAAGACAACACTAGAGGATGCTGTTCAGTGCTGTTCAGCTATTCATCAAGCTCCAAAATAAAGGATCTGAGGATCAAAGTATCAGTTCTTTTTAAACTTTTAAGCTCTTCTATAGTCCAGGGGCCCATAAAACATGTTCAGTCTCATTGAATACATTTTCTGTGTGTGTGTGCGCGCGCTTGCAGTATGCTCGGTTCCTCCAGCTGATGGAGAGGCTCTTGTCCATGCCCTACTGCTCCATGGAGGAAGAGTTTGTGCAGCATTTCCGCCGGAAACTGGAGGTTCAGTCCAGCAAGCAGGAGATTCCCGCACTCCAGCACAATAAGGACGGAGTGGCTTTCAGTCAGGCTGATGGTGTGTGTGTGTGTGTGTGTGTGTGTAATATATATATACACATTAGCCTATTTTTAGTACTTATTAGCTTGTCAACACTCAATTGTGATTATATTGGAGATTTATTGAGTGCAGTTTCTGAGCTGTGCCTTTTGCTTTGTTTCATTACCTCAGTCAGACACGTTCCCCTCGAAAAGGAGATCTGGAACGCTAGCTGTGCTGTCTTACGGCGATTTCACACTTGGCCCAAATACTCCTGCCCGTACTCAGGATCTATTCTGGGGTTTGCGGGAGGGCATCATTATCACAAATTTGTTTTCAGACAGATTTCTTTTCGAACCTCTGATCGATTGCTTAATTTTGTTATTCTGCAGTGTGTGCCATTTTTCCAATAGGTACACCCTTTTATTGTTCTGAATAATGTTTATGTAATACATGTATTATTTATTTAAAGCTGCTGGATGTAAGATTTGAGACTTTCGCCCTCTCTGGTCGAAAAATGCTATTGCGAGCAACTCGCGGAAGAACATTTCGTAACGGGGGTTGTGCTGCGACCTTCTCCGCCACGCAGAATAATCTGCAATAAAGGCTGCGATAGGCAAGTAATACACATTCAATGAGAATTCAGGGCTGCATCCCAAACCGGATTCTACGCACTAAATAGGATGCCTAAATAGTATAGAAACCATTGGTGTCCTGACATACTATTTAGTATGGTAGTATGTTAAACAGTTACTGAGTACTAGGTGAAAGAGCAAAACCTCTCTCCTTTAATTCTTTTAGCCAGCGCGCTAGCGTTAGCCGGTTTGCTCGCTAGCATCGGCTGTTTTGTGCTATATAGTGATCCTGCAGCGCTGTGTTTGCCAACCTGTGCTACCTGGCTCAAAGATGAGGCCTTGTTGAAGAGGAAAGGCTTCTCTGTTGTGATGTCTGCGGGTCTGTGTGAAGCTGTACCGGAAATTTGGGGTCTTTGGCCATACTTCTTTTGGGCGCGATGACATAAGACGTATCTGAGCTGGCGTATGATGTGTGCATTCGAAAATGTCCGCCAATTCAAGCCCGACAGCTCTGACCGTGAATTACTATTACAGGATTTCCAGGGTGACCCTCAACAGCATAGGAATAACAATGTTTTATTTAAAAAATACTTTTTTTTTACAAAACGCTCCTACGCACTTTAGCTTTAATTAGTGTTTCCTAACTTTTGCTTAACACCGGTCAACAGTTAGGGTGAAGCCTTTCAGTCGAAGCTGCTCAATTGTATACAAAAAAACTCAACGTTTTTCAGTTTTAGTCACTTGCATTTGAACGCCTTCATTGCTCCAAATATCTAACAGTTTCATGTGCCTTTCCCTGCCATTGTGAAACTTGAAACAGGAAGTAGTGTGACAAACTGAACCAATCATGTATTCGACGCTCTGTCCTCGGAGCGGATCACTTTCACACATGGTGCGGTCTGCACCTTATTTCACTTGAAGCGACCCTCGGACTGTTTTCAGGTGAAACGGGGATCATTTCCTTGGACTGCAAACGGGTTAGAAAGCAGCTTTCACATTTGATCGAACGTACCGAATTCTCTGTACAAACAGCTTCGCGTCCTGAAAAAAGTGCAAGTGTGTAAACGCCCCAAGACTCCGAGCTACATGCCAGTGATCTTGGATATAAATGTCTAAAGGTTTTTCTGTGAAGTATTAGTTAGCATATGTTGACTGCTCTCTCGCTTTCTTTATCATTATATCTCTCGGCCACAGGAAGGAGAAAAACGTCCAAGGCCAGCGTCACGCTCAGAGACCGAGGCTCCGGCCGCATCACAATCAACGGCAAGAACTACCTGCAGTATTTCCCCGTTCTGCAGGGCAGGTGTGTGTGTGTGTTGCCTCACAAAGATGATTGTACATGTTGCAGTCACAAGTATCTATCTTGCAGACATAAATTGTTCATGTTTAGAGGACAGGATCGAGCTGGCGGACTTGTCTGTTCTATTCTTTAGCCATACTGTTCCCGGAGTAAATGTGTGTCAATAATGTGTAGCACAATATACCTCATAATTCAATACATGCAAATAACTGTCACTTCCCTCATGTTGCATACAGGACAGATTCAGGAAAGTAAATTAGCTAGTAATTTTTTTAATCTAGGGTGGTTTTTGTTACGCAAAGTTGGTATTTAACTAGTATTTTATTAATGCAGAATTGTGACATTGTAAGCCGTGATAAAAGGTTAAGCAGTTATCCTGATATGAAAAATAAATTTTAATATAGGCACTTGTCTAGTCAGGCAGTCTTTATGCTCTTTAGTATGCCAAAACCAAAGCCTCTAAAAGAAAATGTTCAAATGCAGCAGTTTTGCTCTCTACGCTGTTGCACTTTTCCTCCTTTTTGTAAATCTGGAAGGAAGGTTAATTACACAGCTGAGTGAGTAGTGGGCCTGGTCTTATCACACAGGCCTAACTGGAGAGGATGGGTGACGTTTTCTCAGTGTCGGGAGTGTAAAACTCACTGCTCTGCCTCCAACCCCGAAGTCTCACAAGCGCCTATATTTGCCGTTGGTCTATACGTGCTTGTAGTCGTGGATCATTTCAATGACATGTATGTAGAGACTGGATTCGTGCTTGTAGTCGTGGATCATTTCAATGACATGTATGTAGAGACTGGATTCTCATGTCTAAATATGACATTGCAGGTCTCAAAAGGATGTGTAATGCACATAAAAGTGAGAATGGTGAAGGGGTTTTCAGCTCCAGTCCAGGGGACCCACTGCCCTGCACAGTTTAAAGTTTTCCCTACTCCCAGCACAACAGAAAACTTGAAACTCTGCAGGGCTGTGGGTCCTCAGGCCTGGAGTTATGAGCCGCTGATGCAGTGCAAACCAAAAGCAAATGGAGAGAATGTTAGATTACTTGCATAACCCCGGTTCTCTGATGGAGTGAGGTATCCAATGTGTCAATGTTGCCACATCTGTCCAAAAGACAGACCAGCCGAGTCTCAGCCGTGACTCGGGAGCCCCACCTCCCCTATATCACCTACTGCAACTCTCTTGTGTGGCATTCTCAAGCCTGCTTTTCCCCTGTGCTCAATGTAAGAAGTGTGGTGAGAAGCCTCTCTCTGTTATCAAAGAACCAGGGTTACACACACAACCCTGAAATCTCTTTCAAACATGCGTTCGGTATCTCACTATGGCACGATATAGGTGACTCCTGTATTGCATCCTTTCCCAAATCGTACCGTCAGGACAGACGCTGTTAAATGAAAATATTTCTTCCCTCTCCAAAGTGAAGTGGGCCAGTGAAGTCGATAAAATCTAATACGTTTGTGCGCCGTTACTCAGCTGCCAGTAGCACAAATGTCATGTGCAAAAATACTCCTAGTGCAATGAGCTTTCAGTCCTTAACCTTATATGCTGAACCAATTGCTTCCACCATCCAGTGGGACAAGTGTTGAGACCAAATGGGCTTACCTTAATGAGGAACAATCCAAAACACGAAAAGCTGATTGCTATTCCTATAAGCTTTCGTTCTGTTTGTGTAAATGCAAAAAGCACTAACTGAACAGATGCAAACTGATGTATTTTATTTATTTTCTTTCTAGAGAGACTGACAGTATTGCATGTGACGAGATCAAGGGGTTTTAATGACCAGTTGTCAAGTAACATGACTACTGATACTTAATGAATTAATTAAGTACTAGTAGTCATGTGACCTTACACTTGAACATTTTCGACTCATTATAATTATTATACGGTTAAGTATAATATAAAGTAATTAGTTTAGTAAGTATAATTATAAAGTAAGAAGGCCTTACTGACTGTAAGCCAGAAGCAATGAAAAGAAACATATAGTCATATCTCTGTTTCTCCACTCTGTCTCTGCGTCTGTCTGTCTCGAGTCTCAGAGAGTTGATTTGTGAAATGTCGAACATACATAAATGAGAAGGCTAATAGGGTAGAGTGCAAGCCAAAATCAATGGAGAGAAATGCATCTATATTTTTTGTCTCCATTAGAGAGCAGCTGATGTTTCCGCTGCACTTTGTGGACATGCTGGGAAGGTTTGATGTGGAGGCCAGCGTGGAAGGCGGTGGTCACTCGGCCCAGGCCGGCGCTCTGAGGCTGGCCATCTCACGAGCGCTGCTTAGCTTTGTTTCTACCGGAGAGGTAGAGAACATGAGGCAAGGTGAGTGGGAAAGACACATTATAGCTTATAGACATAGTCAGTCTCTCTCCCATTACAAACAGACAGTCTCACTCTCCTTGTTGTTAGGCCGGCGTTACACTTTTGTATGGTTCAGAATTTGCGTACCTGTACACAAGATTGCTGCACCGCATATCCCGGGTTCATTCGGCACGCTGGTTGTGCGGGTTCTCATAAATAAACACTACACATCCACAAGATGCAATATCAACTTACAGTGGGCCTATGACCTGACATGAGCAACAGACTGAACGAACTGTAGTTGTCTCAAATTGCATACTTGTATAATATTCTAGAGGATTCCTGAGTATACTGTTTACGTCATGTGCTTGATTTCCCTACAAATTGGTTAGTGTTTAAATTTAACACACTTGTCTCATGTACAAACCCATCTAAAAGTATGCTCTATATTTTCTGGATTAATACATAATGAATACTTTTAAGTGTAAGGCCGTAGTTTGCGATTTGAAACGCAGCTTATGACAAAAACCACAACACTAACAGGGCTTGTCCACATTTGTATGACTCTCCATGCCGCTCTACAGCAACAAATATACATTCACCGAGCACTTTATTAGGAACACTACTAGTTCTACTGGATTCAGATCCGGTGACTGGAAGACCACTGAAGAACACTGAACTCCTTGTCATGTACATGAAACCAGTTTGAGACGACTTTTGCTTTGTGACATGGTGCATTATCATGGTGGAAGTAGCCATTAGAGGGTAAATTATGGCCATGAAGGGATGCACATGGTCAGGAACAATACTCAAATAGGCTGTGGCATTCGAGCGATGATTGATTGGTATTAACGGGTCCAAAGTGTGCCAAGAAAACATTCCCCACTCCATTACACCACCTCCACCAGCTTGGACTGTTGACACAAGGCAGGTCGGGTCCATGGATTCATGCTGTTGATGCCAAATTTTGACATTACCATCTGTGTGTGCCTCAGCATAAATCGAGATTCATCAGACCAGGCTACGTTTTTCCAGTCTTCAACTGTCCAGTTTTGGTGAGCCTGTGCCCACTGCA
>JAOUQW010000011.1:871621-891359 GCA_028565825.1 Olivaichthys viedmensis | reverse complement strand
CAGCTTTCTGTTCTTGGCTGACAGAAGTGGAACCCGACGTGGCCTTCTGCTGTTGTAGCCCATCCGCCTCAAGGTTTCACGCGTTGTGCATTCTGAGATGCTTTTCTGCTCACCACAATTGTACAAAGTGGTTATCCGAGTTACCGTAGCCTTTCTGTCAGCTCCAACCAGTCTGGCCATTCTCCGTTGACCTCTCTCATCATTCTGAATAAACGCTAGAGACTATTGTGCGTGAAAATCCCAGATCAGCAGTTTTAGAAATGCTCAAACCAGCTCGTCTGGCACCAACAATCATGCCACGGTCAAAATCACTGAGCTCACATTTTTGTCCCCCACTCTGATGGTTGATGTGAACATTACCTGAAGCCGCTGGTCGTATCTGCATGATTTTATGCATTGCGCTGCTGCCATACGATTGGCTAATTAGATTATTGCATGAATGAGAAGGTGTACAGGTTCCTAATAAAGTGCATGTGTGTATATATAAAATTACATATACACACACTTATAAATGCATGATCTAATCTTGTTTACAACGAATATGCAGATTTGAGCTTGTTGTCTGACAACAGCTTTGATGAACGGAAACCTCCAGGATCAGGTCAAATCGTCAACAATCTCATCCAGCTACCTCAGTAATCTGTGTAAGAAAAACGAGGCCTTGGATACACAGATTTATTTAAGGTGTGCTTGTGTTTGTGTACTTTCTTAGCTAGAGCTGAAGAAGACTTTGCTCGACCGCATGGTTCACCTATTAAGTCGAGGCTATGTGCTGCCTGTTGTCAGCTATATGCGTAAATGTCTGGAGAAGCTCAACACGGACATCTCACTCATCAGATACTTTGTCACAGAGGTGAGGCCTAGTAATTCGGCGAACCATTTTTTTTTTTTAATCGGAGTAGCACTGAATGCTTTTATGGATTTTGTGGATCAATACTCAGCTGTCATTGTATCAAAATTAATGCTCTTTATCATTTCTCTATCTGCAGGTCTGTAGTTAATAATTTTTATTTTTTTGCCTACCTCTTTTTATCTTAAGGTTCTGGATGTGATTACTCCCCCATATACCTCTGACTTTGTTCAGCTGTTTTTACCAATCCTGGAGAACGACAGTATAGCTGGAACCATCCGCACAGAGGGGGAGCATGATCCTGTGACTGAATTCATTGGTGAGCAAACTACAGTCATGTACTCTGAAAGCTATAATAGCGAAGTAACTTTGTCTTTGTTTGTCTTGTCACGTACGACTCCCCAATGTATTCAAGCCTTAAGACTTAAAGAACTGCCCTGCGTGAAATCAAACAAACAGTGATGAAGTTAACATGCAGAATATTTGATCAACCATATGGGAATTGCAGGCCTTTATTAATTTCAGGGGACAATAAGTAATCCCTATGAAACCTGGCTGTACTGATACGATAATGACTATTGGTATCGGGTCCGATGCTGGCCTGAAACGCTGGCTCGGTATGCTGGCCAACGTTTTCCAATCTGATCCACTTTATGCTAGAAACACGTGTTTTTAATATACCTAATCATAAATTTTTAAACTACCCTTCAAATGCCTGAGTCACTGTCAGTATTCTGCAGAAATTGCTGGCATTTCACACTGTCAGTAGCTGCTGGCTTATATGATTTTGGGCTTGATCATGTACTTAATTCCTGTTTAATTCCCCTTTTCTTTTAAGCACACTGCAAATCCAACTTCATCATGATCAACTGAGACCAACTGAACACTTCTAACCTGAAGCTTTGCAGTTGTTTTTGAGAACTCTCCTGTGTCAACATACAACTGTTTTATTCCAAACTGCATGTTCAAACTCAGCACAGTGAGTACTTGGGGATTGGTCAGCATATTTACTTTGTATATCCCAATGAAGATGGCTTTGTGAATATATTAGAACAGATGCTAGACCAGGGGTTTTACCCAGGATTCATGATAAATTTGTGAAACCTACACTTGACCCAGGTAACTGTGAAGATTAGTATTTTGTTATCAAAATGTGTGTTGTGGTGAGAGTCTATTGTGACCATTTTGATCATTCCTTTTCTTTTTGTATGATTTTTGATAAAGAAATTGACATTTCATCCTCTGGTCCCTGTGAGATTACAAAAGTGATTCTGTATAATTAAACATCTGCCAAACACTCATTGGAAAAATAAGCTTCACAGCTAAATTATTATTATTTAATTTTTTTTAAAGACAAAAGCAAAACAATCCAAACATTTATTTAAGACATGGTGGAAAAATAGATGGCTAAACATGACCAATATATCTGTGAGGGGAAAAAAATTCTACAACTTGTATAAACCAGTTTTCATTTAAAAATCCTTTTTCATTTCATGACCGCTATAGATAGAACATTGTGTTGAATGCGCAGTAATGAAATAAACGCAGATTTACTATGGCACATTATATTATTGTTTGCATAGCTGTAGCATAACTGTAGGGATTCATTTGTATAAACAAATCAAGTATAAAAGAGCAACATTAGTATGCTTCTGATGGAAAAACAATTTGTTCTTTATAATTCTTTGCAGTAATAGCAGTATGTACACAGACACACTGAATTCCTAAATCAATTGAATTTTATTTATTCTAGATTTAGCCAAAAGCTGCAGTGTTGCTGACCAAGTCAGAGTAAGCGAATCCAGCTGTGCTCTACAAATTGTTACATGTAACTCTCTGGCATTATAGGGTCCCCATACATGCAGTCCTCTTCAAGCGCCAGGTTATAGTGGCTCCCACTGCCACCTTTATAAGCACTGGTCACTATCTTCAGCCAGCCCTTCTCACCCTGTACATAGGAATAATAGAACACAAAGTAAACATTTCTAGCAGCTGGATTGAGCACTCCCTTGAACTCTGGCCACAGGGCCAAAGTGTTCAGGTACCTAGATCTAGAACAATACTAAGATTAGTGGTCGACTGATTCATCAGTGGCCGCGATATATATATTTATTTTCATTTAACATCGGCTAATGAAGGCTCTGGGATCTTTCACATAGAATGGGTTTTTAAAAAAACAGGAGATAATTCCCATGAATTACCATACCCGTGGGTTGGCATGCCACTGTCAGCAGGTGATCTACCCATCAGTCAGTGCCTGCAGTAGGATGGGATTTCATGCCAGAAAATTAACATTTCTTAATTTTCTGCTTACCACACTTAATGTAATCTAAATCTTTGTCAGTCCCCTTCAATTATGTGTGGTTTACAAATGTAGAATGTTAAGTCCCCTTAGCTAACTTTGCTAACCTTGGGTAAACGCCTCGTCTCTCGAATTACGCGGCACAACTGTGTTGTGTGTGATTTTTCAGGAATGAATGAACGAACATGAGAAATGCATTGTTGTCGAGTTAACCTGCAACATCCCGCAGAACCTGGGATGAACCTCTCCATGTTGGTTGAAAGTTCGTGAATCAGTGTTACACTCAGGTCAATAAAACCAAAACTGAAAAATATGGCCCTGTCGAGTGCTATTTACTGCTTTCAAAGTATATTATCGTTGCCAAATGTATTGTAATCTTGAACAGTGCCATACATTTTTTTTTTAAAGCGAGAAGATTAAAAACACATACCGTCGTCCTGAAATGGTGTTGTACTATTAGATATATTTATAAATAAAGAATATATGAAAAAAAACACAACATAATACATTCATACAGTAACGTACATAGCGAATGTTAAGAAAGAGGTGCAAGCTTGTTTGGCCACTAGTGCATGCTGAGATGTTCAATGATCTTGGGGTCAGTTTGATAAGGTTAGGCTATTGACCATAAAATGGGACGAGGAACATATTCTAATTTGTGAGGCACGATCTAGCAATCCTTGTTAATCCTAAATGCAGTGGAGCATCTTTTGTGTCATACGGAGTCCTGTAAATGTAAATATTTAAATTACGCTTTCGCATTAATTACACCATTACATTAGTTAGCTACTGCCTCAAATGCGTTTCACCTTCCTGCCATCGTCAAGTGGTTGTTTTGTTTTCAGAATTCGACCTCCATGCATAAGTACTTTTTACTATCTTTTAATCTAGATAGTTAATATAATGCATGTACAATGCCCGCGGACAAAAACAAAACAACCAGCAGCAGTTAAATTCTGCAGAAAACCTTGCACCTGGCAACACATGGTTCAAACGCATTCGATCGTCATGCTGTAGTTGAGGCTGGTCTACAGTCCCGACCAATAGCTTGTTAGATTTAGGTTAGGGTCACCCACCTCATTATCATACTGGAGGAAGAAATGCATGCATGCATAAATAAATAAATGTGGAAATATGTAAATAAATAAGACATTTGTTTGTTTATTGATTTCTACATTTCTGTCCCACATTTATTTATTTATTTCTCATCAAGTCCCGTATTCTGCGCCATACATACTGAACATCAAAAGGTAAAAAAAATTCTGGTTGATATGCATTTTCTTATTGAAGGTTTTGAAGTTTTTGAAATTGCACTTAGGCCTGTTTCACACATACTACCTCTGGCGTGAGCGACGCGGAAAGTCTTGTTTTTCATTTGGGCGCTCATGTTAACAGGTTAGAGCTTTCAGACAGCCCGCGCGAGCGGAGTCACTGAAGCGGCACGTGCATCTAGAGAGCACGCTCCACGCAGCTGAATCCACTGAAATAATTGAAAACCAATGAAAATGAAACAATAAAGCGCTGAAAATCGAATTATGTATCCTATATGTTATCAAACGAAATATTTAGTGCTATATACACACACGTTTTCCGTAGGTCTTCTGAAACGCTTGCCCAATCACGGTCAGAAAACTGCAGAGTATAAACAAATCCATGCACTTTTAACGTGATTTACTTTACCAAAATGGACGAAATCGGGGTAATGGTAATGGGTAATACCATGATTGGTAATGGTGCTGTTTGATTTACATTTACCCCTCATATTTGAACCAACACAATACAACTGAAATAACACCAGCATCTTTTTGCGGAATCATCTTATCCGCACAAGAAGCACTGCCTTTTTTTTCGGTGTACATGGACAGTTGATCAGAAATGGGTGGTGGCGTTTAAGGCATGTTTTTTTTTCCATTTTGTATTCTCCCATTGTTTGCTTGACCGCGTTTAACCATAGTATTTGGTAATATTTAATGTAAACCTTGATGCTGTGATATTGTGAGACTTTTGAATGCATTTAGTTGATTTTAAGACGATTAAGAAGTTGTAGCAACACTGAGAAAAGTTATTCAGTTCAACAGTGACAATCCTTACGATTTTTACAAAAAAGCTATTTAAAATATCACACACAGACTATATCCATGTCGCAGGAGAGATGTGTTTGCATCCCAGACTGATTGGCCTATGGTTGAAATCAACATACAGTGCAAGCAAGTGCAACTCAAGTAAATTTAGACACAGCTTTGTAGTGACCTAATGGTAGCTAGCGACCTTAACATGACTAGTAAAAAGAACCTCAAGAAATGTACCACTGGTTGCACAGTGGCAAATAAATCCTGCCATTTGTTACCCAAAGAAAAACGTTCCATAATCAGTGGGTAAAGTTTTTCAGTAATCCTCCAACTGCTCTCCCAAGTCCTTTTCAGTTCCAGTACTCACTTGTGCCAGCACATTTCTCTGAAGGTAGCATTTAGAACCAAGGCCTGTACGAATGCAAGCAACTGAATTAGCTAGGGGTTTCATTAGCTTAAATAATGAATTGGCATAGTTCTTGTTCAAGTTTGTAAGCACACAAGCAAAAAAAAAAAAAAAAAAATGTAAAAAAGTGCCTGATTTCAAAGACTACTTCTGCTTTGTATTGACATGCAACATTCTTCTCCCTTTGCTGAGCATAGTATTACCTAACTAATTTACCGAAGTATGCTAATGTTACCTCACTAACTCATGGGTCCTACAATTAAGTAGGCTACTGTTGATAAACGTATAAGCTTTGAAACTTTCTGCCGCCTTTGTAGCTGAATATTTTACTACTCTTCCTCATATTCTGCATCAGACTCAGGCTTATACAGATACGGTTGAGGGGCAGCAGCTGTATTTTGAAACTTATACGTGTCAAATAATGAATGTTAATAAATATTGGGGTTCTGCTTATGAAATATTATTGACTAATGGGCAGTCTCAGCAAAAAAAAAAAAAAAAGGCGGCGTAGAGGCCGAGAATGCCACTCTGAAAATCATGCCCATGTATTTTGTAAATTGTTAGAGTAAAAATCATGTGAGATGAGTTTCATAAATACACAAATAAAGAAAAATGCCTGAAAATAGTGTACCACCTTTAAAATCACAAATTTGAAAGAAATTATGTTATCGGTAAAAAAATGCATATATTCTTGAAAGACATACGATTACAGTTAAGTGCAAACGTTTACATCTCCTTGAAGAATTATTTTTTTTTTTTTAAAGCACCTCTATTTTAGAGTTCATCTAAAATGAACAGAATTCCATGTTCATTTAATCTTGTTTTCCTACTAAAAACCTAAAAAACAGCATGACCTAAACATTAGTGCAATTGAATCCAAGTCAGAAGATATCTTTATTAGCAAGCTCAAAATTGTATCCCCGATGACATGCTTTAATTAATTTATTAGAATGTGCCTCATTAAGTCATTAGACACCTTAAAGTACATGTTGACTGAACTTTTTATGCCTTAAATAAGGTTTAAAGCAAACAGGGTCAAACGTTCAAGTAGTTAGCTGTGAACAGTCAAGATAAAAATCAATGAGATCAAGAAAACAGCTACCACAAGACCTAAAACAGAAAACATTGACCTTACAGAGAGCCGTCAAAGGGAATAAATAGATAGTGGAATAAAAGTCTAAATTTCTATTACATTTTGTAACTTATGATAATGAAGGAACATCTGTAAAACTTAATTTACATTTAATGTCCTGTTGGTTTCATAAATTAGAAGAAAGGGCATGCAAACTTTTGCACTTAATTGTCTTTTGATTAGCCTCACTGCTCTTGGGATCAGCATCAGCCTTTATAAAACCTGCATTAGTTAACCAGTAGTCAAGATGGCTAGTAGTTATCGGAGTCCCCCTTATCTGAGGGATTTTATCACTTCTAGTGGACTAATGAAAGAAAAAATACAATACAGCTGGTCAAGTCAGCTAGATTTAAAGCTACCTTAATTTCAACTATTAGCTGTAGCTACCACAACCACAGATAATGCTAATGTCACCAATGTTAGTCTCAGACAGAGTGATATGTATTGATAGTCAGAAGTAGTAGGCTACTGCACACCAAACACTTTGCATTAAACGTCTTTTTTCTATACAGTAACATGTCAATTTGTACTCGTAGGAACTCGCATGAATATGGGGGAACGTCAGTGTGAAGTCAGAACATTTAAGCTGTTGTTTCCCACTCTGGGCGCAACCAAGTTTTTTAGAGCCGGGGGCAACACAAATATTTTAATCAATATTTATTATATCAGTATCAGTAATACTGATACATTTATGTACGGTAGCATTTATTATATTAGAAAGAACAATATTTTTGTCATGTTTTATTACCAAATAATTATCAAAATTAATTATTGGGGGGGGGGCTTATATGATCGAGTTATAATTATTAGGGGAACAGAATTCAGCTGATGTAAATCAACTGTTTTATTGATTAATACAGTATCTATGGTACTTCATAACAGTTTTAAAGTTAACAGAATGTTCAGTAGTTACAGTTGCTACATTTTTATTTGTTTTTGTTTTTTTTAGATGCAAAGCACAATTTTTTAAATATTTGTCCTTCAGTTGTTTATTAAGATTATGAAGATTTAAATAACCAAACCGGTTTAAAAAAGACAAACCACAAGTCAGTGGCAGTTTGACATAGTTCAAATTCAAACCTGACAAAATGGCTCTGGAATCAAATGTAATAAGATTCTAGTTGTATGCAAAATGCAGTAAAGGAAAGATGGAAAAGAAAAATGACATCTGCAGCGCCCTAAATAGCCATTTCCCAATTTCACATACACATGTCTAGTCGAGTGCGTCTGACTTCAGCTGGGGTATAAATGCATGTAATTAAACCTGTAATGAAACCTTGCTTTCAATACTATACACTCAGATTACCAAACATGGTTTGTTTAAAAAGATACAAGAAAGGATGCAAAAAATAAACAATATACTAATCATATAACACTTACCCATGGCTCTCCCCAGGAGTTGCGGACAATCCAGTACTCCACTCCATTCTCATCAAAGCCCCAGCCAGCCACAGACACAATGTGGTTAATGAAGGGATCCTCTACATACTCCGAGTATACACCACCAGTGTACGCATCCAGTTTATCAGTAGCCATGATTCCACAGCTACAAACAAAAAGAATGGGCTTACAATAAAATTGGCTTAGTTATTCGATAATTAATGCTATTCTGGACTGTGGTGTAGTTTTCCCAAATGAATTAAAATACAAAAAGCATACAAAAACATAACTTGGTCTATGTATGTTTGTATTTGGCTAAAACATTATGTGAGAATGTGGAGTTATATGGAAGGTGTGGCCAGTGACCAATTAGTACAAGATCACAAGTCTAACGTTTCAACCACTGATCCTCCCATTTAGTTTAGATACATAGCCATATACATTTTTAGGCACATGCAAAACTGTTTTACAGATCAGATGTGCTCCCATCACAGAAATTATGCAGGGGAGCTACATGAAAGGCAAAACATTTGACAGGTTTTTAGCAACCAAGATTTGATCATCCTGTACATACTATAAAACCTAAACAAATACCTTTAAACTAGTACACAAATGAAAATGTACCTCAAGTTAACCTGAACTGCATCTTAAAGATGAACTAACAGTGCACACATGGCATGATCAAAGTCTGATTTACACATCCACACCAGTTCTAGGCAAAACATACCAGACAAAGGATAATCAAGCATAATATGATAATCACAATCATATTTCCTTTTGTGTACCTGATGGGTCCCCCAGCATAAATCTCAGCCTTCATCTTCTCCAGGCCGCTGATGGACCCGTAGTCTCCAACCTTCCACAGAGTGTAGTTCTTCACAACATCGCACTGGCCAAATGTAGTGCATGTACCACACTCATTAAATGGCTTGCATTCTAAACCAAATTCATAGAGAATACACAGTTCATTTTTTGCTCCCAATGGAACTGGACAAAATGTTGATACAGCTATGGAATGTTCATTTTTAAATGTTCACGTTGAGAAAGAGATCTGTAGCCATTCTGGAATTTGTGAACTTTCACGTTATTGTAGTTTATTAAAGAACAATTGTGCGACTTCTACTTTAGCCCACTCTAGCAACTCAAAGCAAGACTGTTGGCATAATATCCATTCATAAAGCCAGATCTTTAATCCTAACTTGACACTTCTGCTGAAAGAATAGACTGGTTGATGCTCTGAAGCAGTTATTTAAAATTGTAAGCAAAGCAACCAGCAATAAGCACTTAAAATTTGTGAGTTTTTTTGCCAGAAAAGTTGTTACTGTGGTGACTCCTGCATTGCTTTTAGAACATACATTGTAAAAAAATAAAAATCATCAATGTAATACGCCACTATTACATAGCATCCTAGCTTTGCCTGTACTCATCTCCAGAAAAATAGCTGAAGGACACCTCCGTGAAGTTGGCACCCCATCAAAAAATAAATACTTATGTCATTCGTTTGTGCTGTGTTTGTGCTCATTTGTGCCACAAAAATGTACTGTTTGTGCTGCTTTGATTTCTAAGATATTATAATGGCTATATTTCAATGCAAGTCTATGCTGAAGAGTGATGTCACCAGTGCATTAAACCCAACTCAACTCAAAACCAAACCAAAAATCTAAACAAAAATTACTGTCATGCGTTTGTGCTGAGCAAAAACAGTTTGTGCCCTTTTAGATTTTTTTTGACATATTACACATTTAATAGAATAGAATTATTTTTTTTATTGTCACATATACAAGTACAGTACAGTGAAATTGATATATATATATATATATATATATATATCCACTGTGAAATCACAGTGAAGCGTGAAATTGCATATTTGTAGCCTGCAAATTGTACCTGCGTGCCAGTTTCCTCCCTTACAATGATGCACACGGACATGAGTGTTAATTGATCCACCTTGTGGAGAATGTGAGTGAGCGAGTTACTAAGTTACTAAGCCAGGTTCATAAAGTGCTTTGCTTCTAAAAACACTACACTACAAATTCTTCATACTAGTAAAGCGGTCCTGAGAGCTCTCCAATTTCAGACAATCGTGTGAGCAAATTTACTCAGCTTATCCAATCCTAGATCCCCACTTTTTGAAGAATCCTGCCATACTGCATACATTATCATATTTGGTCAAGTGTGTTTTTATTCGAGGTCTTACTTTGGTCTTTGGCCTGGTAGTTGTTGCAAGTTTCATCAGGTATGCCATGCTGGTTGGCGTACTCCCACACGCCCGAGTGATCGCCCCCATGACATGATCCAGCCTGCCCACAGTCAATAACGTTCTGGACCGAGAGATATGCAGATGGCCATGCTCCCCTTCGCTTGATGTTAATACGATCTTTATTAAATAACAGAGATACACATAGACTATCTTTTACAGAATCAGACAAGAAAAAAAGAATACAAAACAAGCCTTAACAAGCACTGCTCTGAGGAACTGTCCCCTCCCCAAACCGACACACATTTTTATATGGTCACATGCTCATCACAGCAGCAGCTGAACAGGAAGTAACTCTTTAGAACTTCCTTGTTTATACCAAATAGGTAGTTCTGCTAGATCAGGTGCAAGTCAGGTGTTGGATGACTCTGCACAATAAACAGAATCACAATTTCCCCCCCCAACATGTAGGTTTCTCAAAGTCATTATGTGTATAAGGGGACTATGAAAATGTAATAGTGAAGCCTGTATTATTGCGCATGCCTCAATGCATTCTGTAACTTGTGCACAAAATAAAAACAGAATATTTTTTTCAACCATGACTTGCTCCATCATGTGACTGTACCTGCGAGTGCACTTGTGCTACCGTGAGCCCAACAGGATCCGCAGTACTGGGGGATGTGCTGATTGCGTGTAGTACTGACAAAGTTAGTGTTATTGACATTTCTCCAGTCCCAAGCTTTGGGCAGCTCCGCAATGTTCACATATTCATGAGGACGTGGAACGGTCCTGAGAAAATATAACCATTTCAATCAGACACAAATTCAAGACATACTTGATTGCATGATGTCAAGGCCAATACAAAAATAAGCAAATAGGAAGTCAAAATATTGATAAACTGATCAATTGCTGCCAACTTATGTTAAAGAATAATTTGAAATGCCTTTAGAACCTTTAAGCTGACAAGCAACACCAAATCTTCAAACATCCAAAGGACATGCGCAAGCTATTCATAGCTAGGTACATTAAAGAAAAAAAAAAAAAGAAGAGGAAGTGCAGTTTGTAGTCAATCTGCAAAAGCCCCAAAATGAAACCCAGAACTAATGGTACACCACCATGTGACTGGGGAATTCTCATCAATATAGAAAGATTCTCATGAAATTTTGATTTCATTTTAAGCATAATGTTTGCAAAAGCAGCTTTAAACAACTGTTGCGGAAGGTCTCTAGAATGAAACTAGATAAAAAGGAAATAAAGTAACGCACATTGTGCATCAGCTGAGCAAGGTGTAAAAAAGATAAACTACTTGGCCTTGACTAGATGGGGAAAACATAAGAAACAGTCTTATCATTTTACCCATCAAGATCTACCTGATAAAGTTCGGCTTCGCTATTCTGAAACGTGACCCCGCAATAAATTCCAATTTAATGATCCCCATCTCTGTTCGGGTTTCATATAAAAATACAAAAAAAAAAAAAAAGATCACACACTTTCAATTTGACACACATGTTTTATTCATTCCCTTATTCCTTTCTGAAAAAGTTACATTTCTGTCTTTTGCGGCACATTTTTCACAAGTGGGAGCACAAATGATTCCCTCTAGAGGCTTTTGGATTCACAACAAAATGCACTGGTTTATGCTGAATTGCATGCAGGTATGTAGCCTCTGTGCAGAGCTTATGTATGGCCTCCTCCACTTTTAACCAAGCGTTACCTTCTAATGCCTTGTAGTCCACAATAAATGTTCCCCCCCCCCAAAGTGAACCCCTTCAACATCATGCAGCCTACTTCCAGTGTTAAACTAATCTGTCATAAGCTAATCAATTTGAGAAAAAAAAAAGGTCGACCACAAAAACCCTTGTCACAGACTTTAAAAGACCTCAGAGAGCTTACGAGGCTCACATCATCTATCCTCATCACGGTGACCATGTCGTCATGGATCTCTTCCAGTGGAGAAGAAAAAAGAAAAGCATGAGCAGAACAATAAAAAAAAAAAAAAAAGTAAAACGGCAGAATCGATGCAACTTTTATTTTATGCATGATGGCCAGTTGCAAAAACGTTACGCACACAAGGAACTTGGTTAGCTATTTGCAAGTTAGACAGGATTCAAAAGCGTCGGTCCCCTCTTTCAATTACTTTCCTTTTCATTTTGGATTTACTTTAACGATATTTAAAAACTTTTGTCACAAAACTAAACCGCAAGCCCCTGTCGCCGGTGCACTTCATTCTTCAAACGCAGACTACATTTGCTTACTTGACTCCCAGGTGACTTCTTCGAGGTAGAGGTTTGAAACACGGCTGATTTTCGTTAAAACGGCGTCCGGCGAGAACGCTCGCGAGCGCGAGCAGAAGAAAGAGCGCCAGCAGCCGCGTCATGTCGACACTGACGCACGGTCATATGAGCCGACACGCGCTGAGCCTTAGCGTTTATATAGCATTGGGGGCGTGGTTTTCACACGTCATAGTTCTAGGGAACGCCTTGTAACCGTTTCATCGACGCGGGTAGCCATTTGTTTCGTTTTTGCCTAACCGAAACCAAAGCAGCCACTGTATGAGGAGCAGAGACCGTTCACTGGCTGAATGATTAATGACACCTCAACGCTCAACATACAGCGGCTGTATTACGGAAGTGGCGTGAAAAAGACACGTGGCCTCAGGCCCTGAAAGAGAAATCAATCATCAACACCAAGAGTAGCAGAAACATGGATGGGTTTATTGAGGATCCAGAAGACCCCACAATAAAGCTGGGTTCTCCCTGAGGAGAGAACTGAGGGACTGAGTGAAGGGCTTCTTTCTTTTTATATCCTCCTGAGTAAAGGAGGATCAATTGAGACGTCATCCCTCGCCCTTATCTCTTCTTTATTTTATTTTAAATAATTGGCCTGAAACTAATTCTTGGTTTTTTCCACCTGGTCTGCTGCTTTTTAAGATAAGCCAGTATCAGTCAGTTCCTCGGCTCCCTTCCTAGACTTTGTTCCGTTGTTTCTCGAGGTCAGAGACACACACAGTAAAATCACAGGACAAAAGGCCTTTAGTTATATTGTTTTTTTCACATTTTAGGTTACACCATTGTCTACAAGCTAACTCATTTCTTATTAAAAAATGTTGGGCTCATGTCCCCTGAGCATACTGATCTTTCACATGTTAATGTTGATTATTCATCAGGTTAACTACAAAAAAAAATCCACCACAAAACGCTTTGGTCTTTCTGCAGTGTTGAGAGCAGAAGCATGTGTTAGTGTTATGAGGTGGAACTAGACTAAGCAAATCGAGACCGAGCATTTTGGACGTGTCGCTGGACGGCGGCGGCGGCGCGCGCATCCTCCTCATCCTCATCATCCTCCTCATCCTCCTCCTCCTCCTCCTTCATCACGCTTCAGAAAGCCCGCGCCGCGCCTGTTGACGAAGGACCAGAAACAAGAATGACTTGCACGTCTAGCTGTCTGGTTTTCAGACTATTTTTTTTTCAATGGCACGACAGCACGTAGCGCGCTGTACGAGTCTTGGGAAATGGCAAACTGACTGAACCACCCAGCGTGTCGCCATGTTCAACGGCGAGGGAAGCCAAACGCGAGCTGAAGACTCCAGATCACGTTCAGCGCCGACAGACACAGGTGAGTCCAAACCTCCAAGTATGAGTGTTTAGGTCTACAACATACTACCCTACTGAAAAGTACGTGAAATTAGCATAACGGTAGCGTATTTTTATTTTTATTTTTATTACATATATATGCTATTTACCGCGGCAGTGCGGTTTTGGACTGGACGAGGATCTGGCCGTTCATGTTTTAAGATCTCGCGAGACTCAGTGACGGACCATACATTGGATTTAATTGTCTTGTATAACATAGCCTAAAGCAATTTTTTTTTTTTTTTTTTTTTTTTTTAACATGGTTGATATCCTGCTTCCATGGTTGCTTAAAATAAACAAGTGATGGACTTTTTTTATTTTTTTATTTTTTTTTATAAATCTATAATATTAATTATAATTCATCAATAAATCCAAGACCGACAGCACGTGACGTTGGGAGCAGGGTAGTTCACTGTTTGCATGGATGAGAATGGCAAAATGAAAAAAAAATGTGAAGACTGACAGTGAAACCAAATAATGTTGGCTGGTGCAGTGAAAAATGATGTTTTTCTGCTGCTTGTCTCAGCCTACAGTTATTGGTGAGGCACTATTTTTGGAGCCTGCTCACTTTCTCGCACCCCGAGAGCTCTCGTTGCCATGGAGCTGCTTCCTAGTTTCCTTGGCAGCAAGGGGACGGGAATTCAACGCCTTCATTCCTTCATGGCACAAGACCTTCCTAGTCTCCGTTTGAGTGTTTCTACTGTTCTCCAGATCCGTGTGTCGTGTTTATTTTATAGCTCCGACGCTTTTTGTGAAGAGGGCTCGCCGTTCTCCGAGCATTCTCCATTATGCGGTGGTGGATCAGCATCATCATGGACAGGCGGCACTGCGTCACTGTTACGAAGCAAGCCATTTTTTGTGGTATGATTTCACATGTACATCATGGAAATACGTTCGCCATATGTTCGTGAGATTGTAGTGGCTTCAGAGGTCTTCGGGTGTATTAGATTTGGGTTGGAGCTAAAAGTAGCTCTTCAGGGGGAGGTAAGGCTTTGAACAACCCAAATCCTCCAACCCAAATCTAACCTGCCTGATTCAGCTGTAGAGCGATTGAAGGCACTACAAACTTTTTGTAGTACAACCTTGGATGTCGCAAATGCGTTACGTCCGCAGGTGCCAGGCCTTGTTGCATTTTTTTTTTATTGCTAATCATAAAGCTTATTTTATTCCTGATAACCCCTGGAAGGGAAAGTTAACTTGGAACTGCTTTCTTATCCTCTATCATCTAGATGCAGAAAAATGGAAATCATAGCCAAGGAGAAGGAGGACACCCGGATTACACTTGCTCCTGATTTCCTACCAACATCTTCACCATCATGATGGTCTGCAACAGCAGTGCTGGATGTGGCCTACCAGAACACCACACAGTCAACTATGTAACAAACGTAACAAACGTAACAGGGCTTCAGGAAGGTACAAACGCCCCTTTACCCATCGGCCTCAAGGTTGTGCTGTCTGTTATAATGGTGGTCATCATCACCATCGGCTTTCTCGGAAATGCCATCGTCTGCCTCATAGTTTATCAAAAGCCGGCGATGCGTTCCGCCATCAATCTGTTGCTAGCCACGCTGGCTTTCACCGACATCATGCTCTCGCTCTTCTGCATGCCCGTGACTGCCGTCACCGTGGTGTCCGATGATTGGCGTTTCGGGATGGACTTCTGCCGCATCACGCTCGTGCTCTATTGGCTCTTCGTCCTGGAAGGTGTGTCCATCCTGCTGATTATCAGCGTGGACCGCTTTCTCATCATTGTGCAGCGGCAAGACAAGCTGACGCCGAGCCGCGCTCGCCTGCTCATAGCCGCCTCCTGGCTGCTGTGCTTCTGCTTGGCGCTGCCTGCCGCCGCCAGCTTGCCCTCCCCGGGAGCTTTGCGCTGCGTTCTGGGCTACATCGAGTCCCCTAACCGCGGCTACACACTGCTGCTGGTGAATGCTGTCTTTTTTGTGCCCGTGAGCGTCATGCTGGTGTCCTATTTGCGCATCCTAAACACTGTGCGCCGCAACGCCTTGCGCGTCCACAACCATGCCTTTCCCAGCCCTGAACATGGAGGGAAAGCGAGTTTGCCGGTTCTACGGCGGCCCCCGCAGCTCTGCGTGGACGTGAGCTTCAAGACACGGGCCTTCACCACAATCCTTATCCTCTTTGTGGGCTTTTCCGTGTGCTGGCTCCCCCACACGGCGCTTGGCCTCTTGGCTGCTTTCAACCAAAGGTTCTACACAAGCAAGGAGTTTTACGCAGCCAGCGTGGGGGCGCTGTGGCTCAGCTACATGAAGGCCGTGTTCAACCCCGTGGTTTACTGCTGGAGGATCCGCAAGTTCCGCGAGGCCTGTGACGAATTTGTGCCCAGGAGCTGCAGGATGCCCAGGCTGAGGGCACGCGGGGGGCCGAGGGTTCGGCCCTGCAGCATCTATGTCTGTGCCGAGAGCCAGTCGGCCATGTGACGCTGTGGCAGAAATGGTGTCACTTGGACTTTTAGACATACCGGACCTGACCTGATGCTTCTACTATAGATTGGAGCCGTTCCTAAAAATATTTAAGCTGCTAGAAATTCACCTCTGACCAGGTCTGGGTGGTCCCAGTGCAAAGATCACGCTTAGGTCATGCTTAGGAGTTAAGATGACATCTGTGCTGCATTTGAGAACTTTTCACTTTGGACTTTATTTAATTTTGGAGTTGTATTTATTCCAGTTTGGATTTTTATCTATACCAAACATGGGGATATGCCGGGGTGATTATGGCAAAAATATCATATTGCGATACTTGGAACACACAATTGTGATATTTTGGTTTTGCTGAAAACCAAAACAATTGAGCCACTTTATGGAAAACTTACATAAATACAGTTGAGTGCAAAATGAAGAAAACAAAGAAAGGTCATTTATGCTCTCAAGATATATTAAGCGTGTATGTTAAGGTATTCACGGTGGGGAAAAAAAAATACAATTATATCAGTTAAAAAGTCTGCATCTCTCTTTCTAAAGGTGATATAAATATTCTTCGATTACCTGTATACTCTTACACTCTTTGCCTTTATAACTACCTCCAACCTCTTGTGTGTTCTCTGAGCAGCTTTTGGATGCTCTTAGTTGTAACATTCGGCCCCTCCGTAGCCCAACGTCTCACGCGTTCCTCTCGGCATATCTGCTGGAACTCTGCCAGATGCATAAACTGCCTCAATATGGAGACTGAGGCATGGCACAAACTCTTTCCAAAATATTTTTCTGGTGATTTTTGCCTTGTTTTGGATTGCCATCTTTTTGCAGGATATGCCCAATTTCATTTTTAACATTTTGGAATTTAGTTTCTTTTGGAGTTAAATTGTAAAGTAGACGTACATTATTTTTTTTATTTTTTTTCAAAAACCAAAGGGGACGCAAACTTGTATTTTTTTTTTAGTAAAAGTGTTTAACAAGGAAACAAATGGAAAATATAATTCATTTTAACATCCCGTTATTTATTACTATGAGTAACAATGGAGTTGTAAAAGCACTGACACCTGACGATACTCAGGATGTTAATATATTGTGATATTGATATCATATCGTCTTTATCGTACAGCCCTAACCAAACACACACGTTCAGGTACGTAAAGACCCGATTCAACTGAGCCTTAATTTGCAAACGCCACTGATATACTCATTAAGCTATAAAACAGAAGAACACATGGAACAAATAATTTCCGTATGATACAAGTTGTGCAGCGAGACATGCACAGAAACTCACCAGAGCCCCAGTAACATAAGCAGTCATGTTTTATTAAAATGGACATCTTTACATTTGTACATTCCACCTACACGGCCATCGATTTACAAAGCAACAAACAATTATAAATACAGTATGTACACATGAGTAGATATGCATTTATAAATACGCAAGTGGATAGAAAGATGCAGAAGAATTCCATCTGCAATATTTGTTCTTATATGATGTTCTTATGTGGTCAGGGAGAGCCATGTACAGATTTTGTTACACGTATGACCAGGATAAGTGTTGCATGACGACGAAAAAAAAGAAATTCAGGGCCTAGTTCATCAAAAACAGTGCAAAATGAGCCATTACCAT
This sequence comes from Olivaichthys viedmensis, assembly GCA_028565825.1. Classification (NCBI taxonomy): domain Eukaryota; kingdom Metazoa; phylum Chordata; class Actinopteri; order Siluriformes; family Diplomystidae; genus Olivaichthys; species Olivaichthys viedmensis. The sequence continues at coordinate 873,329 of JAOUQW010000011.1, read as the reverse complement.
CTGAACCATTCTGACAGATAAGATAATCGTAACACTACAGTGCTTTTGGGAAACCAGGCCCTGGATTATAGACATAGTCAAACAATCGTTACAGAATACACACATTTGACATGAGATGTTTGAAGATGTCATTTCAATTTTGCATTTTCTTTGCTGTGCACATCGAGTTCATTTGTCCAGTTGTCTATGCATAACGTTTTTGTTCGGTTTTTGTACAAAGAAGTCAGCAAACGTTTACATCCAATAAAAGCTGATCTTGGAACAGTCCATAAGCAGGTGTCAGTGTCTCTCCATGAGCGGGGGTGTGTCTTTTGTTTCCTGCTCATGGATTGGTTTAGTATTGACGCTTGTAGGCAGTGGTTATACTGTGCTTGAGATTTTCGAAAAGAGTCTTCACCAGGGGCCTCATCCGCTCTGCTCTCACTCCCAGTCTCTCAAACTTTCCCACTTTTTCAAAAGCAACATGACCCATGCATTCCCAGACTACATCTGCACGTCACATTAAAATAGTCTCAAAAACATATTCAAGTTATCAGACCGCAAGTTAGAATCTTGCAAGACCGCTGCGGCATCATACGATTCATTCAATACCTAAATTTTTGTTTGTTTTTTTAAATCAAAATTACTCACAGCTTAGCATTCATAAGACTCACAGAGACAGATCTCAAACATAACCTCATGCAGAAAAAAAAAAGAAGAATGAGGAATTAATGGGAAAGGTGTCTGGGTATATCTGCAATTTGATCAAAACGCACAATCATAAAAACTGTTGAAAAATACATTTGAATCCAAATTGCCAAAAAGATTCATTTTACTGAGGACAATTAAGGGACACGTCTCAAGAGCAGGGGGATTTAAAGTTGGAGAAATTACAAATGTACTTGATTTGTGCTCATCATATATCTACATATAATCCAGCTTCATCTTGAGGTAAGCGCAATACTATTTTTTAAAGTACAGAATTTTTACAAATAATGACAATGTTCTGATTCCCTTTTATCCAAAGTTTGGCTATGAAACTAAAGATCTAATTTCATATAGCAATATTTTGCACTGACGTGTGTTTTTTTTTTTTAAATGACCGTTTTCCCTGTGGGCACGGAGACGAAGAACAATTTTGCTGTTATGTTGATGAAAATATAAACGCACTTGCTTTTGCTTGCAGAATAACCAGACCTGGGATAAAAATTGTTTTTGCTTGTAGGAGATCACCGACATTTGAACTGCTGGGAACTGAGCAGACACTGTATGAACGCTGCAACTAGCTCGACAGCACTTACAGACGAGGTGAAACGGAAATTCGAATGCGTTTGCCTGTAAAAAGTGGGGTGCGAGCGCAAGCTAACTCGGGGGAGGGGTGAAACAGGACATGAAATGATAAGTTATTATATTTCTTTGGTCCCGCCCACAATTCTACAGTGACAAAATTAAAAACTCCGAGGCCGTTTAGAGGCGGGGAAAAAGTCTCCGCACTTTAGTGAAAGATTCCGGACAAAGAAGAATTTTGTCTGTTAAGTGATTAGTACAGATGAATCGTGCGCAATCTGATCAAGGACACAAGCTAAAAAAATTAAATAACAAAAGTACAGTTTTGATTTCAGGTTGTCTTTAAGTCACTCGTGGATTACATTAAATACAATGATGTAATGATGCACACAATGATATTTTATACAAACAACAGAACAGCTTTCCAACAAAACATTGTTAG
>JAOUQW010000011.1:855291-866842 GCA_028565825.1 Olivaichthys viedmensis | reverse complement strand
ATCCTTCTTTTTACACCAAACCCACCTTGAGTGTTTGTTGCCAAAAAGCTCTATTTTTGTCTCATCTGACCATAGAACCCGCTTCCAGTCAAAGTTCCAGTAGCGTCTAGTGAAGTCAAGGCACTTGCGTTTGTGATTAGATGAAAGAAAACGCTTTCTTCTAGTTTGTTGGCATGGAGGTGGCGTCTAATTGTAGATTTGGAAACTTGGGTGACCCCAAAATGATACCATCTTCTACAAATCTCCAACCGTGATTCTTGGAGAAATGTTTGCCTCTCTAACCATCCTACTTACTGTGTGTGGGGGCAAAAATACACTTGCGTTCTCTTCCAGGCTTGTTCATTACAGCTCCGGTTGTTTTAAACTTCTTAATTATTGCCCTAACAGTGAATATGGCCATTTTCAGGCAATTTTTTTTTTTAATAGCCATTGCCTGATTTATGAAGGTCAACACACTTTTGTCTCATTTCATTTGTGTATTCTCTAATCGTCCCTATGTTGATGAATGTCTAAGGGAATTTGGCCCCAGTGTCACCTCCTATTTATACCCCAGTGAAACAGGAAGTCATGGTTGAACACTTAAGAGGTCCTAAACAGTCAGGTGAACTTAATGTTAAATATAAATGGGAACATGCTTCAGTTACATTTTGTTCATAATTATTTCTAGGAGTTCCAATAATTGTGACACAAAAGGGTTTTTTATTTTCTATAATTTACTTGAATTAAAGGTTAGATTTCGCTCATATTTTCAGTGTGAGATTAAGTTAATTCACCACAAAGATTTTTTTCATAACCTTTTTTCTTCACCCATCTTTACCAAGGGTGCCAATAATTCTGGAGTTGACTGTAGACATTTCACCTACATAGCTGCAAGTCTTTCAGCCGTCCTGAGAATGTAGGTTTTCAGTGTTTCCTACACATACGTGATACTTGGGTGCTGCACCTAGGTATATTCTAGGACAAGTATCGAGGGTAAGTACATTTCGTCCCATTTAACAAAAATCACATTTTATGTATTAACCCTTTCCGAGAAAACAACGCGCCTTATTTCCAATTTGGCGGCGACATGAACGCGGCCCGGAGTAAGGGGGAAGAAGGGGTGTGTGAGCGGCGATAAAATAAACTAATAAGAGAGAAGACCCGGACGGACCTGGTAAAGCTTCTCCTACACTAATGATTGGACGTTAATTACCCTAGGCGTTTGATTGCTAGCTAGTAACTTCCACTTGTAAAAAAGCTGATTAACTGTGCTGAATTAGCAGTTAGCTTGTGCAAATTTACAGTGCAGCTACGGTCTGTCAGAGTGTCATATTCGCACATGTACCTGAGGCTATAGCGGAGCATATGACCTTCATCAACCATGACCAACGAAGGAAACAGTCCGCTGGAATACTATAATGCTAACATAGACTGATCTACTGAACTTGTGTTAAACAAAATAGTTTTCTAGTTTGCAATTATTGAGCGCCTAACGTGTCCTGCACCTCCGTTTCACCGCCGAGTAGAATAATGTGGCCACGCAACACATTCAAGCCAGTGCAAGTCGCTAGAAGGCGTCATAGACTAATTCGCATATCAAAACGTGTTACATGAAGAGGACACTCAGAATAAAATAGAATAGAAAAAAAATAAATCCAACTTCTTTCTTACAGAAAGAAGTCGTCTTTGGTCGACTATTTCCGTATTTACAAAATACAATCACTTCTATCGAGAACCCAGAAGAAGCAGTGGTAGTAACTGGGAAATAGACACGAAGTTACAGATGGAATAATTTGTTACTTGTAAATATAGCCAAGAGAGTTTAAAACGAAGAACAAACAGTGTACGGGTGGGACAAACAATGGTGATCAGTGATTGGTCGGTGGGAAGATTAGGCTCGCGCAAGAGTAACTCAGTCAGGCTTCAGACACACTGGTGGCGAGTCGACCGGAACCTGCCCTCTCAACTCGTATAACCAGCAGGTGTGATGTGAGCTGGAGAGCCGTATCGAGTGCAGTGAGTTAGAGAAGGAAAAACACGAATATGTGCAGTGCAGGAGTACTCCAGGACCACTGCACCACAGGACAAAAAGACCCACGTCCTATAGTCCAGAAAATGCAGTCGTAGCACAACTGAAGCAATCGTTTTATGCTCCTAAATGAGCTTGAAGTGCAAACAAAAGTTTTTGTTATATTATATATTATGAAACTCTTATATTATTCTTTAAAAAAAAGACTTTTCATTCGGTGGACATACATAAAATATTTAGCTTTTTTAAATAAGGTATTTTATATTGTATTTAAATAATTGTAACATTATAAAAGTATACTATTAAATATTATTAATTTGTATTTTTTCATTCAGTGAATGTAAATGTCATGTAAACGTTTCATTCATGTAAAGAGCACTGACCTGTGGTGTTTCTCCAGCCAGGGTGCGCTGTCGGCCAGCAGGCAGGCGTTATCAGAGGCCAGCAGCTCCAGCAGGCCCTCGTGACCCGCCTCGGCATAGAGCTTTAGCAGTGCGGTGTCCACGTCCTGTCTGAAGCCATTGGCACTCTCACTGGCGCGCACCTCGCGCAGGTAACTGATGAGGAAGCGCTTGCAGCGCTGCACCTTCTCCTGATCACCCTGCGCCAGATGGTTCAGATCAGCGAACTCGTGCAGCGGCGGGTGGCACCGTGTGAATGACGATGAGGCGGGCAGCAGCAGCGGGCACAGTGAGATCAGCTCACGTACGTCTAGCTGCCCTTTCCTGACAAAAACATGGTGCAGCACTGTGTCATAGCTCCAACCTCAGACTACTACAGCGGGTACATTTGCTTTCATGCACATAATATGAAAAATTCGGTCCTATGGAATCATAATATACAAAAAGATATTTAATATGAAAATGCATGCATTATGCCTCAATGAGCACAAAGATGTTAAAATAATTCTTGCATCTTTGTTCGGTACCTTTCTAGCGCCGAGTATTGTGAGGCACTTCTTCTATAAAGTCCCCCTTTTGGCTACAAGTTGAGCCAACTGATTTCTGGCAACGTTAACAGACACAAACTAGGAACGTCCTTTTTTTAAACTTTCTTAATGAAACGGCCATTATTTTATTTTGAGAAGGAAAAACAAAACGTGCGGGCTGTTTCAAAATATGGCTGCTGGCCGCAGTTTGAACACCCCCAGTCTTATCTACAACGCTGGATTTGAAATGAAACAACGAGGAAAGTGCAGGCTGTTGGCACACCTGTGCATGAACCAACACTGTAGTGACGCAAAGGTGATATTAAAACCAGATGTGTTAGAAATAGTCCTAAAATATTTAAATGACACTTTTTTTTTTAAATGTGATCAACACTGCTAGTGCAGGAGAGCTTTTTACATTATAAATCATTTCAGTCATAATGCTCTTCATCTCTATCGCTGCATTAAGTGGAAAGCATTAAATATTAATGTGATATTTAAAACGCTGTGTGTTACATTAAGCGTTCCTGCAGCATCTGTGACTGAAAATGATGGTGAATTCTGGATCACAGGAAACATCACACGGCCCATTTATTCAGCTATCAGACAAGTTTCTGTCCCCCCCCAGTCATTAAGCACACAGCCATTAGGGTCAGGTGCACTGGGAGCGATAAAGCAATTAAGGGAGCCGTTAATTAACTGCATTCAATCGTGCTTGGAACATCTGGGCCCAGAGTGTTAGCTAACAACGTTAATTACATGACAAAGTGATGCATTTACCTAAAATGCTCTTTTGCTTCCGAAAACTGAAGCTGGCCAAATTGGATGAATCCTGCTTGCTGGAGAATTCTTTTGTGCAATATCTGGAAATAAACAAAGTGAAAACAAACATCAGCCAAGATCCACTTATCGCGTCTTCTTTTAACACATACGCCAATCTTTAGTCCTTAGACGAGCATTAAAACAGTTTGCAATATTTAACCGTTTTTTTTTTTTTTACAGATTCTGCCCTTTCCATTGAAATGATTTGCTTAGAAACAGGTGGATGGAAACCTCAGTTATGGTGATACTGTACATTCGAGCGGTGTACCTGGAACTTGTCTTTGGGAATGTTTCTCTGTGCACCTTCGGTGAGGGTCAGTGCCTCCTCCACTCGATGTCCTGCCAACAGGTCCTGGATCTGTTGTTCCAGAGGCAAAGGCACCAGCACGTACACTGCTTTAGTGGATGCCAACAACACTTTCCCTGAACGTGGGTGAGACAAAGATTTTAACAACAGTTACACACACACGCTTAGCTCAGTTATCGACAGTAGTAATAAACAAATGTTATGACTGTTTTATCCAATTAAAAATTACGTTTTTTAGGTGACTGGAAACCTATATGGAAATCAATATTCTATTGTTTTACTTCATGCATGAACAATTAACCTAATATTCTTATTTCCATGTAAAAATGGTGAGCCTTTTTTGCTTGCACACAACCTTTTAGGATTGAAAAATGCACTTTAAAGTTTGCAGGACATTAAAAGCAGTGGGCACACGGACCTCTTCAATATATTAATTGTGACTGACTTAAAATATTAAATATTGGCTTGCTTCCTTTCTATTGACAATCATCATAATTTTTGGGACTTTCACTGTTCGGTTTATTTCTGGCACGACTACGGGAAATCCAAGCAACTCATCGTCAAGACAAACAAACACGAGAGGCCTCGCATTAATTCTAAATTCTTGGCTGAAATCCTCCATCTCTTCATCAATGATAAAGCCCTGTCTGGAAACATCTGTCGCTTTAAGACTTTTGAAGCAATGCGATGTTTGGAACTTGACAAGCCTTCATGTCCTAGAGGGAATTAAATTACATTGATGGAAACTCAGAAATAGATGTTTTGGTGCAGGACTTAAGTAATTCACTATTACTCTCTCAAATATTTCTCAGCGCATAAACAGATTCCTGCACTACTTCAGTTGTACTGCACAGATAAACAGACTAAAACCTCAAGATGGCATTTGCTGGCTTGAAAATGACAAAACGATGTTTAAAAAAAAAAATCAATTGTAAAGAATTGTGTTGCTTCAGCTGACACTTTTTCCAGGCCAAACGAGGAATTGTCAATCCTCAGAAACCTCACATATGCAGCGTTACGTCCGTTTGAATCAAACTTGGGTGTGTTTTCCCACAAATTTCTCACATTCCACAGTTAAACCTAAGAAATTTAATTTCACAACATCCTCGCGAGGCGGTGAGCTCATGTACGGCATGTTTAACTAGCTGACTGCATGTTTATGTCCTTATCGTACCACCACGCAGTTAGTTGGCTGCATGGGTGACAAAATTGCTTTGCACCGTCTTAGCCACCGTTTTCCTATGGGGAGAGAGAGAGAGCGCTGTCCCACTTTGTATTTTATACCTTGCAGCTATAATTAAAGTTTGATCAAACTCAAATTTCCCTCCGTTTGCCGCTTACCTTTCAAAGCTCAACCATTGAGACAAACCGCTGTACGAAATGTGGCAAGAAGCGTACAGACATGGAAGAAAAATTATCTTTGTTTCGTAGAACAGAATTATTTACACATTTACCGTGACACTGGGCTATAGCCATGATACGTTGACGAGGGTGGTCCTATGCATTTTTGTCTTAAATTGAGATATGTTTTCACAAAACACTGGATCTGGCAAAATTAACCATGTCTGTTGAATAGCTTTCAGACTTGCAGCTAATCCACAGTGAGCGTGTCTTGATGATGCATCGCACCAGCCACGTGCACCAAAACTCCCATAACCTGCAGACAGCCACACACCTCCTCGCCGTTGCCGTGCGAGCGCTTCCCCGCAACTGTGTTAGACACGCAACGCATTTGATTACTACTAAAACTCAGAAACGCCTAATTTACTATTCAAATTTCTTAGACGCTCTTGAATATTCGAATATTTGAAAATATGGACTCATCCCTATTCAAAATAACATAGTCAAGGTTGAATCAGCTGTTTACATAAGGCATTGGCTTTCCTTATAACTGAAACTTTCTTGGTAGGAGGTGCCCTTTCCCTTTACACAGTTGCTGTTCTGGTGGGTGGGGCTGAATGCTGAACAAAAACATAAACTTTGTTTAGGACACACTGAGCCACAAAGAGACAAAAACATGAGTGACAAGACTCGCATATTCAAGGATGACTCACAAGCTCGAGTTGCCCTGAATTTACACTAAACAGCACGTTTGCTCCAGGCCAAAAACACTCTAACTGCACCAATGTTGCCTGAGAAAGTTCCCACAGTGTTTCAGTCTTGACTGTAGGTGACATCTTTTAAAAGGTTTTAGAAACAATCCATAAAGGCAGTCTGTCATAATGCATCACGATGAATGTACAATTTCTTCATTGTACAGTTTACGAAAAATAAATGCACTGATTTTATAAGGAGAATCCTCCTTATTCTGTGCTGTTGTGCAGCAGAGGGACCAAGCAGGATTGATTTCTGTTCTGCAAGAAAATTCACCTCAGCGCTTTAGTGAAATCAATACTCACAACCCAATGCAGCACTGACATCGTCAGAAGGAAAAGGCTCATAGGGGACCTCACTGCTTAAAACACTGTTGCTTCTGTCTAAACACCAGTCCAATCTTATGCTTTTCACAAAGATCAGACCACTTATGGAGGATAAAGAACATGTGAAATATTGCTACAAGAAATCATGACCAATGGTGGATGCTTTATTTTGGTATTAGGCATAGGACTCAACCAAATATCTATACTGTTAAGAGGAACAATTTAATTGATGTTTACATTAGAACCACTTAAACCTGCCTCAATCCCAACTGAAGGTTGTTGCTACCGTTCTCTTGAGAAAACACAGTTAATCTCAAGGTGTTCCTGTAATTGGTTAGGATAAATTAATTTAGAGAGAAAAAAGTAAATGACAAATATAAAGTAACAGAGTATAATACCTTTCTCAGACGCGTAGACAAAGCACAATGGATTCCTCACCTTCAAAATCCTGCAAGATGTGTCCTTTTCTGAACGAGAACGTCTGTTTGAGCTGCTGATCCAGCATGCTGTGAACCGTCACAAAGCCCTCGTCCAGAGCCACCACGTATGGGAAACACACAGCCGCGCCAATCATGTTCTCCGACCATTTTACCGGGGCACGCTGGGATACACCCTCGGCGTTAGCAAACATCCCTGAAAGAGACAGTGAGGGATAGAGAGAAGCATGACTCATCGCAACTGGTCACCATGACAAAAGGCCTGAGGAAACTCTTCACCTGGGTGTGATCAAAGCAGCTGCACGCTGCGATACACACATTTACCTGAGAAAATGATTCATTCACCATGCATTATTCAAATGCCTGAGGGCTTCTTAAATATGCTGACTCTTTCACTCTAGCTTCAAATCAACTGGCCATCTTAAACATTTTGACTGTTTAGCATAATTAGCTTCTTCAACAGAAATAATTTAAGTGTTTCACAGTGGGAGGCAGACAGAACAAAGTTTTCACAAAGCTCTACCAATACATAAGCACTTACAGGGTTGATGTAGGTTAAAGGTACAGTGCGTAGGATTTTTCGTAGGATAAAAAAAAAAAGAAGAAAAAAAACATTATTGAGTAAGGGGACAAAAATATACTCTAATGTTCCTGAGCTGCTGCAAGTCGCCCTGACAATTCTAATCGTAACTCACAGTAATTGCTAAAATTGGCGGGAAATTTCAAACGCACACGTCATACGCCAGCTCAGATACGTCAAACGTCATCGGGCTCCAGCTTTAGGCATGAAAGAAGTCCGGCTACATGGTGACAGATGGGAGCCCGCAGCCAATCAGGAGTAAGTGAGCGTGAGTGTTAACAAAGCAAACAGGAGTGAGAGAGTCCGATATTATAGTATAAGAGGGAAAGGGATTTAGGGCTGATGTAGTTTAGCTTTTTTTCTTGCAGAACAGGTAAGGCATTTATTTGTTCTCTTGGTTGGAAGGTAGTGAATGATAGTCAGCCAATTTATCCTCGTTGTGGAATTTGTTACCCAGTTGTGAAGTTGTTCAGCTAGAACTGATAGCCAGCTAGTGACTAACAGGAGGTGTTGATGTGTTTCTCTGTATTTTTGCATTTCAAACTCGGTTATGTTGGGCGAGAGTCATTCAGGGCGTCTGCTCGCCCTCGGTGTGTAACTTATATTTATTGCTCTGTGTTTTAGCTAGCGTGTTAACACTATCCGGCTCGTGCCTAATGTGTTTGACGAGCTGGAGAACAAAATACACAGATTAGATAACAAAATACATGGAGTACTGCATACTACCATACTAAATAGTTTGCCATTGGTGTCACTACTATTTAGGCATAGTGCGCATTACGTGGTTTGGGACGCAGCCCTGAATTCTTATTGAAACGTGTGTACTCGCAGCCATGAGATTAATCCGAGCAGTGGAGGACACAGCACAACCCACATTATGAAATGTTCTTCCGCAAGTAGCTTGCAATAGCGTTTTTCTACCAGAGAGCGCGAAATTCGAAAATCTTACATCCTGTAGCTTTAATGATGGACCTTTAAGCCTGATTTATGCTTCCATCCGAACAGGCGACCGAAAAATCGCTATCCGAGACCAAAACGTCCGAACTTCCCGCCCACCTCCGCCGTGATTGGCCAGTAGAGATGTGTGAATGAATGGGGGTGGAAACCGGTGGGAGCTCCAACTGTGACACCCTCTCCTCATACGTGTTTATCACAAACAGTGTTTGGCCGTAGAGGTGGACGCATTGTTCCGTTCAAATCAAGTAGCTTGTAACTAGTGAAACTATTTTATTGACCAAGTAGCGGAGCCAAACGCTACCATTGTTTCATTTTCTTTAGCGTATTCTACATGCTTTTGAACTGACGGATGGACGTGGAAAACAAAACAATGTAGTTTTTATCTCAGCAACTAAAATAGTTTAACAAGTTGGTTGGTTGAAGCCGCTTTGCTCTTTCAAGTCAGCGCAGTGGAGCTGTTTCTTGCGGAATCAGTGTTGTGTTTTAATTGAGCTTTGAGTAATCCTGCCTTCAAATAAATGTTATTGTGCTATTGTGTATAATCTTCCCCAGCAAGATGAGTCCACAGCAAAAACGGCAACATCCTCACCTCAGTCGAAGCGTCCGTCATTTTGTTTGAATACCAATAAAACGGACAATAATAAAACGTTTCATTTCAGAAAATATAGACCTATAGACAAGTGGGCAAATATCTTTGGTCCTGGTGAAAACAAGGCTATTTGTATTTGAAACAATAAGAAGCAATATTGTTTTATTCACGTAATAACAGGTATGTTAAAGAACTGTTAGCTGTAGTAACTAATCCAATCATTTACAACATATACTAGCTCAGCCTGCATGATTTTCCCATTTCGCCCACTTCTTAGTGTAGTTGATAAGTGTTGACAAACTGAAAAACAGTGTGGTCATAGACTCCTCACGAACATGCACAGTTGACATGGGCTCCTTCGAAAAAGGCTCAATGACCTCCTCAAAAGCTCACTGACTTTGTCAATAGCCACAATAGTCCTGAGATTGAACTCACCAAGGCCACCTGGTGCAGCCAGGAGAAACTCCTCCCTGCCGATCCTCTTGACGATGGGCTTCCTCTCCTCGCTGTCATAGGGAAAGAGGTCCTGCGAGGCCCCTGTGCTGTAGTTGAGGATCACATACCGTGTGGGAAGAGCCAGGCACAGGAAGTAGCCGTCCACGCTGAGATCGCACGGCTGATCGGGCGTGGCCACTTCCTTCAGGATCTGGACACGATCCTCATGCACAGTGCAAATGTGGACAGCACGGCGCCGCGCAGACGCCACCGCCATCTCCACACAGAACGGCTCGGCCGTCACAGGGTTCTCGTTAACGCAGAACACAGTCACGCCTTTCAGTTTGGTCCCTCCAGACGCCACTAGCTCCAGAGTGACCATATTCACCAGCAAAATTGCACCATCACATAAGACGATGAGGCGCTCGAGGGCCGAGGCAGCCTTTAGCTCGGATGGCGGCTTTTTCAGGCCTAGCTGCTTGTGTAGGAGCTTCTGTGAGCTGTAGGCCAGCTGGCCCTTGGCCATGGTGCGCTCCTCCAGCAGGAAGTGATGGATGATGCCATCGCTGGTGCCCACGTACAGGTGCTGGCCGCAGCATTCGATGCACTCGACACCAATGTGCACTTTCTCGCCAGCCAACTGCTCCCGCTCCACGGCGGGCACCAGCTCGAAGGCCTTCACGCTCATGCTGCCATTCACATCTACTCGGAAGGAGGCGGACATGAAAAGAAAAACATCAAGTTACTTTTTAGCATAAATGTGTTTTTATTCATTTACTAATGGGATCAGCAGGACAAACATAACCACTTAAGCCTGATGTTCACTGGCTTCAATAATTGCCTTTACTGCATGGCCACTAGTAATGCGCTGGTTAACTTATACCCACAAGCGTTTGCGGGTTTACAAAAAAATTGGTTCGGTCGGATGGGTGCGAGTTGATATATGTGACCAAAAGCGAAAGGTTGCAGAAGAAAGATTTTTTTAAGGGTTAAAAAAACTTGGTAACGCCTCACGAGCCAGACTTTTCCTCACTAAACGTGGCCAAGAACCGCCTACATTAACAGGAAGGGCCTGTTTGGCTGACATAGCAATCAGCAAACCATGTTTACTCACCACTAATTATTTCAAACAAAACTCTTTAATAACTTTTAAAGACATGATGCCAGGGACTTTTTTTTCAATCCAGTGACTACATCTTTCTCCAAAAAGCTTATTGTGTCACAGAAACTGGTATATGGAATTGCATATACACAGAAGTGAGAATAGCCAATCAGATTGCAACTTTTAAAATTCAGAAGCTTGTGGCCAGCTAAGTGCACAAACATAGAGCGTCTGGGAAATGCTGGGAAAAAAACGTAAGCAAACAGGCTGGACAATGGTTTAGGCTGCAGCAAACACAGTGGCAGACATGTTATAACTCAATAGGACACAGCTCTAAATTGGCAAAATTAAAAAGAAAGAGGGATAAAACATTACATTTTACTCATTTGGCAGAGCAGTTGAAGGTTAAGGTTCTTGCTCAAGAACCCAACAGTGGCAGTTTGGTGGAACCAGGATTTGAACTCTCAACCTTCCGATCAGTAGTCCAGAGCCTTAACCACTGAGCCACCACTGTTTAGAAGTTTAGGGTGCTAGTCAAGGGCAGTGGTGGCTCTGGGCTACTGATCAAAAGGTTCTGGGTTCAAGCCTCGGGATCGCCAAGCTGCCACTGTTGGGCCCTTAAACCGTCTCTGCTCCAGGGGCGCTGTATCACTGTCTGTGCTCTGGATAAGGGTGTCTGCTAAATGCTGTAAATGTAGTCAACGCAACACAGGAGAAGAAAAAAAAGCACAGGTTATGTGAGCTGCATGGATTGTGTAACGATTATACAAGCAGGCCTAAGACAAGGTTTTGTTTTTTTGTTATGGGTTCGGATCAGTGCATTGATCGTTTTAAATCAGGTCGGGTAGATGCAAGCTCGTTTCACACAACCGTGGCTGGGTGTTGGTTTAAAATCAGAATCAGAATCAGGTTTATTGCCAAGTAGGTTTTCACATACAAGGAATTTGCTTTGGTATGTTGGTGCAT
>JAOUQW010000011.1:826498-837880 GCA_028565825.1 Olivaichthys viedmensis | reverse complement strand
ACTGTAGAATAAGTCTGTAATGTAATGAAACATGGAGAAGGTGAAAGGGGTGTGCAGACTTTCCGGCTTGACTGTAAATAGGATTCCTAGGATTTATTTTTCCAAAGATCAGAAAGAGCATGAGATGTAGTTTTAGAAAAAGAAAAAGAAGTATGTCCTCTGTACTGTCCTCTGCTGTTCTTTTACATTTATTCTTTTGGCAGACATTTTTATTGAAAGCAATTTACAAATGAAGCCCAATACAGTCCACGGAGACATATGTTAAACTGATAACTGTTGTAAATTAGAACAGCTCAAAGGATGTTCAAAATGTGTCTGTTTGTAACAATACACAACATTTGTGATGTAACAGAAATATAAGACAACTTAAAAACCTGAATTATTGGCTGAACGTGTTTAATTACACTTCATCATTCTGACCAGCCATTATGCAAGTCAAGTAAAGAGCACCAAGATCTGTCCATGAACATGCAAGTTAAGCACACGTTCAGTTTTGTGATGAAGAAAATGTCTGTAAGGTCTATAAACCGACAGTTGCAGTATCTTCTGTGCTTGCAGTTTTGCCAGAACCAGCAACACTTTTTCCAAAGCCTGTATTCATAAAGCTTTATGACTGTGGTTATAATTCTTTGTGATTTGGTAAAAAGTACAGTTCATTCCTTGATTATTTATAAACATGTTGTAACATAAGTATCACTATTCCGCACAAGTCTCTGAATTACTTTTTTCTTTTCTGCAGTTTTACTTCTCTTTCCTGCTGCTTTGTGAGGCATTATTAGCAAATTCCAAAGAATTATAAGCACATTCACAAAGCTTTATGAATATGGGCTTCATAGAAAATATAATTCAATACAACAATGTGTTTAATTAGCATTATTAGACTTAGCATTATTGCAATATATTTTTAATCACTTATTTCATTGATGTTATAAGCTGGTGATAACCCAAGTGAAAGTTCTGTGCCTGAATAATGTCCATATTACATTACGGTGAGGAAGCCTTGTCTACGCTTGATTTGGTAATTGGTAATACGCTAATTGGTTTTTTACCTTTTAACACACCTGCAAACACATACACATATTCTTAAAATCAAAACAAACAACGAGAACAAAAAAAGTTGCTCCTCCATTAAGTGACCTAAAATCTGTGTATATTACATATATGATGTTCACACAAGTGTGCAGCAGAATTTGGTCAAATGCTTTACTGAAATGGATATTATGGTAATATCTATAATGCATATTTTTATGTACTTACTTTTACACTTAGATCTATTTTATTTAAAGCGACTTACAAGTCAGGCAGGATGATATTGTACTTTCTGTCTGGTTTTCCGTGATAGTGGAATGCCGTAAAGGATATGTAGACACTTAAGACATTTCAGAAGTACTTTAAAGAAAGTCATTTACATTATACCCAAAATTATTATACTTACCTCCGCCTTACAGTAACATACTGACGTACAGTAGGAACTAAAAGTCAGAGTCTACCAAGAGACTACCAAGAACTGTTTTTTTTTTATCATAATTTGTCAAAAACTACTAGACAATTTTATTCAACTAAACCTCATTATTCAGGTAAACATTATTTTAAAATAAGTCATTTTTAAGTCTTTGAGAAAGCCTCATATGAAATTGTAATATATCTAAATATCCTGTTTGCACACCAGTTTCTTCATTTTACAATAATACACACTGTTAATTTGGGCTGCACAATATAGTATTTGATGATCATTATTGCAATATTGGCAATATATATATATTAATATAGCAGAAGCCTGTAATATGCAAATGAGCTCTCTAACAAACCACCATTTTTTATTGTGTGCTATGAGCATTCCGACTAAACCCAGAGGTTTCTGGTAAGTTTTCTATTGGTGTGTTGATAAATAGTGGCATTTACATGATAAAAAAAAAAAAAAAGGTTTAGCAGGTCAGTTTTTAATCTAAAACTAAAACTTTGGTTTAGTATATGGCAAGGAATATCTCAATCATAATGTGTAGGAATATAATCGCAATATGTTATTTTTATTCTTATCATGCAACCCTACTGTTAAGTGTTGTTGTCTTGTAACACCTCACATCTGATAATGGTAATTATCGTTTTCAGTAAATAAGCTTTTTTGCCTATTGTATTTGAAAAATATTTTAATTATATAGTCTGAAAAATATTGTTTGACGTATCTCGGTTGAAATATAATTTGACAGAATTGTATTAGTTTTACATAACTGGTGAAATAAAAACAGTTCTCGGTATTGGACTCAAATTTTTGGACCAGATTTTGTGCATTGTTTACACGTCAGTAAGTACATTAAAAGTAGTACGTACTAATGCAAACTAAAAGTAATAACACACTTGTGCATCATATATGAGAACACAGGCCTTAAAGCCACCCAATATAAGTATTGACCAACACAAACACATATACAGTACACATACCCATTCAGTTTGGCTTTGAAGTGGATGTAACACATTCAACCACAAATTGAAAGTCATATGCTCTAAATTCCTTCACCTCCAGAAAGGAAAAGCCGGTGATGTTCTGTATAGTGCTCAGTGTTATTTTCTTCAACTTAGAGGAAGCCCAATGTCTGTGAATCCAACAGCACATAAGGTCTGTGGAACAGCTCATGATTAACCCTAATGTTCTGTTTAACTAACATTTTTACACGAAACTTTGTGCTTGACTGAATTTCTCTAACAAACACAAAAGTAATTTTGTTAAAAATAAATTTACAATACAGAGATTATATTCAATCTGGTAAATTAAAAGAGCTAAAAATGTCTGGTCTTGATTTTAGTGCCTCCATCTCTTATTTGCACTTATCAGGAAGATCCCCAGGCATTTGAAGTGCTTTTGTGTGTCTATTTCCACAAATATTGTATATATTGCTAATAACTGAGATGAACAAGTGTTTTAAAGCATATTTTACAACTATACTGCTATAAAATCAAAAGAGATTGTCTGGGTGAATGAGACATCAATTGCTAAGTACAGAAAAAAAAAGGTTAAACTAGCACCCTAAAATGTTCTTCGGTTTGTCTTTCCGGGGTAACCCTTAGAGATTTAGAAACCTATAACAGAGGGTGTGTCTCAGAAAAGTAGAACCCCTTTAGAAAGCTAGAACCTTTAACCATTCAAAAATCAGTGAACAGAACATGAGGGTTAAGCCAGAGACCTTTCAGTTGCCTCAATGAGAACCCGGATATCTGTGGATAAACCTGCAGCTACTATTCCATTTCTTTGTCACAGAATGGAGTCTCCACACCACCAGATGGCAGTCTCTGTGATAAAGTGCATAATCCACTAGGTGGAGCCAAAGTCTGATATGCCAACCTCCTGTAAACGCGAGATATGATCAGACCACTCCAAACATTACTGTAGATATAAGGTGAACACCGGGGAAGCTACAACATAGCCTAAAGTCAGACTTCAGAAAGATGAGAAATGTCCTTCATCAAGACTTCCCTTGATAATTCCTGCTTTCCTGTTCATAAAGAATGTCAATATTTATTTTGGTCCTGTCCTGGATTCAAATTCATATACTCGATTCAGAAGATCTGCAAGCCGTCACCATCATTTTTTCAATTCAAAGTGATTTTGTATGGCACGTAGTCTGGGTAATGCAGCGTCGCTTGTGATGTAGTTCTGTTAGATTTTTTACTTGAAATGAAGGTTACATGTGCAGATGCTACTGGGCCGATGCCATGAAAGTGGTTTCCAGATTGTCAGTGGAGCTCGAGTGGGCATCACTGCTGGGCAAGCATCGCATTCCGGTTGGCCTTCATCTTCTCCACTCTCTTGGACAGGTGACTGTTGCTGGCCTCTAATTCATCGATACGGTCCAGAGCAGATCTCAGCTAAAAACAGGAAGAGAAAAATGCAAGACTAAATAAATTTTTTTCATCTAACTATTAAGCAGATGAAATAATAAGTCAAGGACCTATAATTTACTCTTAAAGACATTTCACCACTCATCCAAGGGGCTTCACCAGTCCTCCATCAGTTGGACCACAGACAAAATGTTTTCAAAATTATAAGTCCAGTCACCTTGATTTAGTATTACTAGACATTTCAAAATAACCTGAATTGCTGTAAACCCTTATAGACTATGAAAGCATATTTCAGGCAAACAAATGAAAATGTAACATGTAAAATGGCTATTTATTTCTATAATTCAATTTGAATTTCTCACTCATATATGCAATTTTTGGCTTAAAATTCAAATTCAAATTCAATAATGACATTTCATTATTGCTAACATGAGAATAAACTGCTAACTGTTTTAATAAAAATAGACCCATAGACCCATTTAATATTTACTGAATGTAATGTGTACAGAACATGTGTATTTCCGTTATATTAAATTTAATTGAATACATTTTCGATAACAGTATAGTACATTACAGTATATACTCACTTATTAGCTATGAATTAATGTTCAAGTGTTATATTTAATACATTTATAGAATATAGGCTACAGTTAAACCAATAGATCCTTGGCAGTTTATTTATATGATTTCATTATGATATAACAACTTTTTTCTGTACAACCTTCCTTTAATGTTTTAATACATTTTTGAGACAATCTAAATGACTTAAAATCTTTACCACTGTAAATATCCACTAGATGAAGCCTGGTTACTTGTATTCACAAATGTTAAGCAAAATGCACTACAACTAACAGTCATTTTATCACTCACAGCTCTGCCAATACCTACTAATCTATCTTTCCTAGCTGTAAAGCTCAATTTCAGTTATGTTGAAGCACATGCATAATAGTCAGTTTACAACATTTCCCAGTGGAGCACCATATCCTCTTTGACAAATGATTGACTGAACCACTTAACTGTAGACATTAATGTAAAGCGTCAAGCCACAACTGTGTGCTGTGTGGACAAATCTGAAATGGGTTTATTGATTACCAGTGTGGTCCCGTTCACACAGTACCTCTCTTTGCAATTTACGTTTCTCCACTTTCAGCTCGTCCTCCACTTTCTCGGATGCTTCAGACGCTGTTTTGTAGCGAGTCACCTGACCTTCCAGCCGAACGATCTAAAGAACCATTAATTAGAAACCATAAAATCACTGAGATTCTAACTGTGGCATTAAAGTGCATCCACACCCACAACCACAATTAATATTTAGTTAGCAAACACTGGTTGTTGAGCATTTTCTTCTACTCGTGCTGCTACTCACATTTTGTTCAAGAGCTGCGACCTCCTGCTCCGACTTCACCAGCTTAAATTTTAAGTCGCTGATTTGCCTGTTAGCATCTCCTGCATTGATAAACAAGACCATAATATTTATGAATCTGGACTGGAACAATACACGAAAGCAATATTATGACATAACTGACGTTAAGTATAGGATAATACTATGTATGTCTGTCTTTTGCCATGTGTTACATGTCGAGACCTTGGAATTATAAGGTTGTATCTGACTTTCGGAGTTATTTCATGTTATAAATATGAATTGCAAACAGTTTGATTTGTTTTGTCCATCAGTAAAATACCCGAGTAACAAACTGTACTCCGAAGTTCACTCTGCCCTCTGTGCAGGTATTCGATTTATGTCAAATATCCTCACACCTCCCCCAAGAGCAGCACTGATGCTAAATAGCCATTAAGTGCAGTGATTTAATTGTTTATATGTGCAAATGCGACCATTGATTACACCTGGGGCCATAGAGGTTCTTTAAGGAAGATCAATTTCATAATGGTATCTTTTGGAAATATTCAGCTGTGCATCTTACCTCAGTGGATGAAACACCTTTGCTCAAAGTTTGAGACAAATTCTACCAGAAATACTGAGCATGACAAAACTGGTTCCATATCTCTCGGATTTGCACTTAGTGGGACTAAATAAAGCCTGAAAGACTTTTGTTATGGGCTTCAGGGTCCACTATTTGTTTCGCTCTGCATTGTTTTTGTAAAAAAAACTTGCATTCTGTTAAACAAGTTTGAAATGCGTATGTGACAAATATCTCACTACTGCCCTGAAGCAAATGTAGAGAATCTCAAGAGTTCAAATGGAAGTTGTTTGTTCATGTCATGCTGTTTACTCTGCACTGAAGGTCAAGAATTTGTACATTTACAGTGATTTATATCTCAAAATCTGGTGTCGAGTTCTCCTAATTTTTGCAGGGCTAGTGAAAAACTGACAGCAGGATTTAGAAATGCGTGTCTTACTCTGTAAATCGAGGATATGAGAGTCTAGGCTGTTCTGGACGTCATCTTCATCTGGGCTTACTGCCTCATCTGTGCCGTTCCTCTGCTTTTGCTCCACGACTGCTTTCAGCTTCCTGACCTACACACACAAACACCCCACTGATCAGTTAAGTGATCAGTAGTATGGCCCAGTATTTGTGTGTGGTGATGCAACCTACCTGTTCAAGCAAACTCTCCCTCTCATCAACCAGCTTCCTCAGACGGATTTCTAAAAGATTGAATATACAAACAACCATCTGTAACCATGATACACTATGGATAAAATGAATACATTGAATGCATCATTTCACTTTCTGACATTGATATTTTTGCATCAGATATAGTTTCATTGAAAACATTGATAGCCATCTCTATTATAATATATTCTCGCTTCTTTATATTCCTCCATCAATCTGTTATAATGATACACACCATGACCTCATGCATGACCTATTCTGTTCTATCATTTAACTGAGATTTAGGCTCTTTCAGGCTTAAAAAGGCAAGTACTGTTCTATAAAAAAATAATATATAATGCCTTATGATTTACATATGACTCCATAGCAAACACCAATGGCGTTGGCGTCTCAACAAAAAGGATTCATATACACGTTTTTTTCATGGGTGAGATGGTGCGAAATTAAATTAACCACTCACTGATGTTCACTAAAATGTGAGGTGAGGTTAGGCATGAGGGACTACGCAAAGTAGAAAAAACCTGAGATCTGCAACCATGGATGGGTTAGATCTCATGAATGCAGGCTAATCATGCAATCCTCCTGAAAACAATGAAATTCTGATTCATGCACGTTCAACAATTATTGCATATTTTTCAAAAAAAAAGAAAAGAATTTACCAAAATTATCTAAGACATTATTCCAGGGGACTGTAGTAACTATGGATGGGATGATATACCGTAATAAAAAACTGAAATAGTTATATCATTAAGATTATGCTATACCGTTATATAGATAACTTAATCACATACACAAAAAAACAACAACAACATTATTGCCGGTGTGGCACAGCACTTTTCCATGAACAAACATGGCAAAAAAACAGGGAAAACAGTATCCTTACATTGATTTGATAGAAAAGATTATCTTAACAAGTCTATTTTAACTACCAAAAATGTTGTCATACTGTTTCATAACTAGTAGGCACACCTTTTCTGATTCACTTTAATCAGATAAATCTTTGTGTGAAAAATTTACCAACCAAAGGCTCAGATGAGACTGTAGCTTACAACTCCTTTTAGAAAGTCGAGTTTCATATTGGCATATATTAAAAACAACCAGCTGTGTATCTTACACCAGTGGATGAAACACATTTGCTCACTGCTAAAAACAAATTCTCAGGATGATATATTTCGTATGATATAATTATATCCATCTCTATTATGCATGAATAATGTCCATCCACCTTGTACTTTTATTATAGACTCCTGTTTATAGGCCACTGTTTGTTTTCTGTGTCATTTTGTAAGAATAAACTTGTATAAAAGTGTTCAAGATTGAAGTTCATATGTCAAATGATGCACTACACTAAAGAGTTCTTCAGTTGTCTCTCTGAGGGAACCTTTAAAGGTTCTATGTAGAACCCTACAACAGAGTGTTTCCCTATCAGTAAGGTGTTTTGAGTAAGAACCCTTTTAGGAAGCTAAGAGAACCCTTAACTATCCAACGAACCCTTCGTAGAACCCTTGAAGAACCCTTTTTCTAAGCGTGTACTGGCTTGAAGACAATGCAGAGAATCACAGCGTTCAGAAGAAAGTTGTTTGCCCGTCATGCTGTTTACTATGCACTAAAGGTCAATCATTTAATCATTTTTTAAACTCTTTAATGGTCTGCTCAACCATTTGCTTTTTTAGTAAGGATATTTCAGTTGAAAAAATGGCACTTGTTTGAGGTACGTTATGACGTATAAATTAGTTTTAAAATTATTTCATTTCTAAGGTATTTTGATGCATTTTTATACAAATACAAAAATAAGATTTTTTATGCAACAAAAGTTTTTTTTTAATAACTTTTAATTATTTTTGGTATAGTTTAACATATTTTATGTTTTAAAATATTATTATGCTATTATAATTTACTCATTTTTTATGGTTTAGTTTATCAGATTTTACACACTTCATATATAAGAAACGTGTAAGACAAATGTATTTTATTTAGGTTTAAATAAATAACCATTACCAATAATAGACATCTAAACCATTTGGTACAAGCTCATAATAATAATAAAAAATTTAAAAAAGCCTAGCATGGTCAGTTAAAAAAAATCTTTTTAATTATTATTATTATTGCTATAAAGAACTAAGAAATCCAACAAAATCATTTTTCCATTGCTTTTTCTTTCAGTGAGACTGTTAAAGGGTTAATGTTCATGTTCACAGTAAATTTCCAGTGATTTCTCTCTAACATATTCAACATTTCAGTGTCAAATTCTCTTATGAAATGTGTGTTTAACCAGAGCTACATGATTCAATAAAAGAGAAACGTTTTTGTGACTAGTTATAAAATCAAGCTTACTTTCAACAGACTCAGCAGCTTTTGTATGAAGCCTTGAAGGGTAAGGTGAAAAAGGTGGGGGGAAAATTTTCACTTTATTTATTTTTCTGCTTTCTATAACATAACAAGAAGAGCTGAAAAAAAAAAATAGCTGAATCAATTTTACAATTTCAACCCATTAATAAAAAGGCACTGTTGAACCAGAAGGCTATTTTTGTTTTTAAATAAGGAGAGATATTTGCTAACAATTTTCATATTATACCAACTTTAACCAAAAAGGGGCTGCTGATTTTATTTTCACTTACTCTTCACAGGACCAAAAAAAATTTGCTGGGGAACCAACTGGCTAATGATTAGCTCGTAGTTATGTCATACGGGTTTTAGCCACAGGATGGAAAGAATATAGTTGCCAGGAGTGCAACATCTGTTTGTGTTTTAATCAACTGTTTTTTTTGGTTTACAATCATTAAAGCCACCCGTTAGCCAGTTAGCTTTCCTCTCAATTCTTTTTCACCTGTTTCTACAGAGGGTAAAGAAAGAAAGAAAAAACATCTGCCTCTTGTGGTTGAAGCTGGCATAAAATGCTAATGGATGGTCAGTTAGCTTTGCTGGTGCAGTTAGCGTTTTCAGGTGTTGTTGTTGTTGTTATGTTACACAAAGCAGTAAAAAAAAAAAAGGTAGAAATTTGATTTGGGTACACGCTTTATTTCTTTTTTTACCTTATCCTTCAAAGGTGCCGTACGTTTGTCCTCTGTTCTTAAAAACACTGATACTGACATTTGATGCATTCACAGGAAAATGCTACAAATTCAACTTTACAAAAATGTATAGAAAGATTGATGAGTATTACACTTATGAAATATAAATTCAATATCAAACAGCCTACTATGAAGTAAAGTTTTCTAAAGATACATGATTAAAAAACATACATTGTCCGTTTTTAAAGACCCAACTTCATTAAAAAAAATTTTTTAATGCTCTAAAATTAGAACGCCTTAGTAAGAAATAAGTATAGAAATGGTCTAGATCTTGATCAGTCTAATTAGGCATTTGTACCACATAACATATTTTTGTCCTTCAACTAATACTAGCACTGTCACCTGTAGGCTTAACTGGTTTACCATCCAAGCGCACCTGCCTTTAATAAAGCAATAATTTAGGGTCTCATTAGGATCTGAGGGCAGTGTAACAGTAGTTTAAATAAAAAAAATTCTTATTCAATTGCCATTCTATACATTGTGTCTGTGGCTATAATAAAACATAAGAAACTCCAGGTGTTTAAAAACTTTTCCCTGGCAGTCTATAACATGGTCAAATTAGGATACACTACAATCATGTCCTCTCTTGTCCCTAAGCCTCGCCCTGTTGCGTTTCATTTTGTCCTCAGCAGGAGTCGGAACCAGCTCTTCCTGATGCTCATCGTTGGTGTCATCTGTTTGTTCTAGACTTATCATTTCAAAGTCCAGTGCCATAGCCTCTTGGCAACTATCTAAAAATGAAGCAATGCCTTTCTCCTCCACCGGGATGGTAAACATGCAACCTAGAACATCCCCTGATTCCAGCTCCAGCTCTGTTTCAGAGTGTTCCTGCTCACTACTTGAGGAAGGATCTCTTCTTCTGGTGCTGGTCATCTCTACATCACTGCGGTAAAGGGGGTTTCTGAGGTCTTGACAGCTTTTGCTGGTTCCAGGTAACTCCATTTTCTCAATTGTTTCTTCATCAGCTTGGTTTTTCTTATGAGTGGTTGCAGGATTTAGCTTATCGTTAGTTTTAATGAGCTGGACTGCTGCAAGTGCTTCGTTCACATCTTTGGTCAGAGGTCTTTCTGGAACTTCAGTGCCACCTAAAGCTCTTGTCTCCTCCTCTGTCAGTGGTTCTTCTACCTTCTCATTTGGTTTGATTACATTCTTTAACACTTTGTTGACTCCTTCCTTTTGACTTGGCACACTTTCTTGTACATTTTCAACACTTACTGACTGGCCCATTTTTGATCCATTTGTTTTAGGAACTTGGCTGCCCTCCTGAATCTTTGCCCTTGCACCTGAATCCATATCTTCAGATCTTTTTTCTTCTTCACGAATCACTATGTGGGATTCGGCTCCCACGCGTGATGTGCTGTCCATTTCAGGCGCTTGACTTTCTGGAGATCTCTCTAGGAACATCATTGGGAAAATATGAAGGACTGCATGAAAACTTTGTTTTTTTTAGACTGGAAAGACTGATTGGTGTAGATAAAGAATGAAGACAATCATCAGGAAGAAGTCAGTGAAGAGAGAGAAGTAGAGCTGCCAACCTTCTTCATGTAAATGAATCGGTTTGGAGGGATTTAGAGAACATTGCAGATTAAATAAAGTAAGAAAAGCTGAAAGAGACGCTGATCTAATTGGTTAATCAATTCCACTGGACAGACATGATTAAATAACTGATTAAAGTCACTGCAGGATTTGTACACTGTAGACAAAAAAATCTTTTGATTAAGACACATTAAATCACATTTAAATTTGCAATACATTGAACCCTAAAAAGAAATGAAAAGTTACTAGATTAGAATCAGCCTTTTAACAACGTTCCGCATAACCATTGAAATTTGGTTAATTACAAAATAGATGATCTCAATGATTTTAATAATCTGTAAAATACCATGGTCTTACCCAACATACTG
>JAOUQW010000011.1:797216-820215 GCA_028565825.1 Olivaichthys viedmensis | reverse complement strand
AGGAGACGAACAGAAGAGAGATTGATACCACAGTGGATCAAAACAACAGTGAAACATGATGCTGGATTTTCAATGTGGTCTCAGACTTTTAAACTCCACTGTATGTGCACTTTTTACTGACTGTAGCCCATTTGTTGCTATGTACAATTTGTCAGCCTCCCTCAACTCCATCAATAGAAAGGACAACCACTGACCAGATAGTACTTGATTGGTGGACCATTTTCATGGTAGTGTATGTTGTGTTGGTATGAGTGAATCTGGCCCAATAGTGTTGTTGGGGGGGTTTAAACACAGTGTAACTTACTGCCCACTTCATTAGGCACATCTACCTTGTTGGTCCACCTTGTAGGTGTACCTACAAAGCGCCACTTTATAGTAGGTGTACCTGATAAACTGACAACTCAGTGTAGCAGAAATAAAGCTACGAGAGTTAGAACTTTGGTCATAATGCATTTGAATGCAAAAACATCAACATTAAATGATTTTGGACTCAGTTTCCCAAAAGCGTTTAGTTAAGATCATCTTTACTATTAGCACTTTTTGAGTGATCATTATACTTCACAGAAATGGAAATTCACCCCTATAATAATATGGTGTGAACTATGTTACTTTATCAGGTAAGGATAAAACGATTAAAGGGCTTAATAAAATGCATATCTACCTCTACATGCAGGGCAGAAAACTTTTTAAAAAATTCTTTGGTGAAATCAACTCAATGAAACAGAGCAACTTCTCAAGTGACATATGAGCAGCCACAGCTAAAAGAGGGAGGCCAGTGTACTGCATGCCTGTACTTACAATGAACAATCTGATGGATTACACGCATGTGGCAACATGCAAACACACACTAATCCAAAAGCAAAGACCTGATCAGACTGCATGCAGATATAATGCTGTCTAGGTCAGGGTTCACAGTGTTATAAATCATGTGACTTGTCGAACGGATACAGATAGATAAGGAAAAAGGGACTTACATATGTACAGTACATATGCATATATAGTAATCATCTCTCTTCTTAACCCATTGAACTTTTAGCTCATTATTCAGTTGTCCATTTAAAGCATATTAATCAGTGAGTACTATGATTTTTTCAGTAACTACAGCGTAACTTAATAAGAAAGGTATGTAGCTGCAAGAGTGAGGAACGGGTCCTGGGACTTTAAGAGGTTACTAGTTCAATGTATAACAATGCAGAATTTTAGCACTAGAACATAACATTATGGATATAAGCATTAGTGTGTGCTTGTAGTCTAATATACTGAATTTAATCAAAAATGCCAAAGCAAAATGTAACAGAATTATCGAATGAAAGAAAAAACAAATGCTGTGGGCAGAAAGGAAAGAAGGAACAACCCATAAGGGAGTGTGTGAGAGAGATTGTGTATGTGTGTGCGGCAAAGAGACAGAAAACCCAATGACAGAGACAGACCCGGCCATTTTGAAGTCTGGATGAGGGCAGGCTGCCGGTGCTGCCACAGAGGTCAGAGTAGTTTCCCTATGGCGAGCAGAGAGGGACATGATGTAAAAAACGAGAAATATGAAAGCAGAGGGAAAAGTAGAAATAGCTATAAACATTCAGAGGTGGGAAGTAACAAAGTATAATTACTTTGTTACTGTACGTAAGTAAATTTTTTAGTAACTGTACTTGAGTTTTTCTTTCACTAAAGACTTTTGACTTTTACTCACTACATTTTAAAAGAAAAATCTCTGCCTTCTACTCACTACTTTTTAAAACAGATCAGTTACTCTATAATCTACATATTTTTGGAAGTCATCAGGTGGCTTTTTTGCAATTGCAACTTCAGGCAATTGGTTAAAATTCCTATCAACTCTAAAGTCTAATGGATGTGACAACAAGAACATGGGAATGACTGATAAATCCCTTGATGTATTTATTTGTAAATCTCTACATTTAATGTTATATAGGCTGTTTGTACATGCAAGTGCAATCTTACACCAAAAAGGAAGGATTAACACGACCAGACTTTTAAGAAATGTCCCTCAAATAAAAATAGCAAGCTAGTATGTATCGGCAGAGTTATTATCATGCTGCCTAGCATTTGAGAGCATTTGAGAGATTAGGGATACAGCTTTAGTTGATGTTTGCAGACGTTCCTTGGCTCCTTGGTGAAAGGCGCACTAATTTATCGTCAGTAATGAAAATCAGTGTGTGATTTGAGGCGTAACATGTTTTGCATTTCTGACTCTTGTACTTTTACTTTCGTACTTTAAGTAGATTTAAGAGTTTGTACTTTTGTACTTTAACTTGAATAAAGAATTGGAAGCTGTACTTCAACTTTTGCCAGAGTATTGTTTTAGATGAGTATTTCCACTTTTACTTGAGTAAGGAATTTGTGTACTTCTACCACCTCTGTAAGCATGTAAGCATCTTTTGAGAGAGGGGAAAGAATATGAGTGCAAGTTAGTATGGCAGAGACAGAAGCAGATTTGCTGAATTTTAGAAACTGAGAGCATTATGTAAAGACATCTATGATAAATCTGAAAACCCTTTAAGCAAAGGGAGAATGTGAGCACAAAAGCAGACGTACACATACAAAGGAGTCGAGTAATTACTCTAAAGGGTGCAGTGACAGCCTCCTCTCAATGTCTCTATTCGGCAGGGTGTGAAGTGTCTAATGAGAGGCACTTTCAACACGGCCACTCCCTCACTTTGATATTTTGATGTTGATTGGATTGCTGCATTTCTTGTATTCAGCTCATTATTTCACTGTTGTCTGTCAATCAGCAATGAATTTGATTGGATTGCTAAGACGGTTGTATTCAGCTCTAAAAATTTCACTTTTAAAAATAAATGCTAAATTTCGTCATGCATATGCCTTCACTTATTTTTTTAAAGCTTTTTTTTTATACCTCTGGCCCTGACACTGATGTACTGGACAGTTAGCATTTTGAAAACTCATGTCTTAGGCAGAAGAGTGCTGAAGAAGAAACATTATAGCTCTGACGGGCACTAGCACTGTTTTCCTGTAAAGTAAAATATTTCAACAACCAAAAGAAATGGCAACTGAAATGATCCCTGCTGACTAACACACAGATGGACGATTAAAATGTCGATATACTCCTCCTTATTAACTGATTTAGGCCCTCCATGATATTTAGGGGTCTTCAAATTAGAGAGGAGTATAGAGGTTTAGAGTATAGAGTATAGAGTATAGAGGTAAGAGAGGTTTTTACTGATGGCATGCAGACATACTAACCCTCAAACTGCCTCGACTTCCAACAGACATCCGCTCCTCATCATCTGAGATCTGAGCAAGGGAGACAAAAACACAAGTCAGTGATGGTTTGTTAGTGCAGCATGTGTAGAACTTTGGCTTCATGCACAAGCAGCACATCCGATCGATGTCTATGGAGCGCTGACCCAGAGTGAGCTATGAGGTAGAGTGTTGGACAAATAGGGCAGACAGAAGTAGAAAAGAAAAAAAAGAAAAAAATGGGCAGAAAACAAATAGATAGAGGTGTTGTTCTGCCAGAGAATGCTAGTTGTAAAGGGAAAAAGCAGAAGGCTAGATTTATCAGTGGAATGGTATGAAAATTCACCATTCCCAATATTATGGTTTCCAGTATATCATACTACCTGTTGGATTGCTTTTACAACATTTTAGCCCCTTTATGCAAAGCAATGTTTTACACCTGATTTTTTCCAAAACAGAGCGAGTTTGAACCTGGTGACTTTGTCACAAGATACAACATATATCCAAAAGCTGATTTGGTCATAATTAATTTTTTCTGAATAGCAGAATGGTTGGATGAAAGTGAAGGACAGCAGAGGGAAGGAATACAGACCGATGTGTGTCTCCGCGAGTGGCGTGAGTACCGCTCGCTGTCCTCCTGACAAGTGCAGCAGGAAAAGAGAAAAGATGGCAGGAAATTTGTAGGTCAAAGGGCAAAAGTGAGAGATGTTCCAGATCAAAAAGCATCACGGCACACAAATACCATACATCACAGAGCATGCTTTGAGTGCTTACACTGTGGTCTTATGCATGTTTAGTTCTACGAGTCTGGGAGGCTATACTGGCTATAAGCTGCTATAATGGGTCATGCTCTATAATCCTGCTGCTTGTTAATAGCATCTCAACTAAACATGACATGTCATATAGCTTCTAGCCCCCAACTCAAGGAATTGAAATCAATACTAAACACATGCAGCATTAGAAAAATAACACAGACTGCAAGTCTAAGTATATTCCAATCATGCAAAAAGAGAAAGGTGCGTTCATGATCTGACATTTCTGCTACAACTAATATTGAGGTTGCATGACACTTTTTACATGCCATACCATCCACTGCTCAATATGGCCCCATTTGCTGTCCAGCCCATAATATTTCTGTTTGCACACAGGAAGAGAGGAAGAATCAAGAATATGGAAGAAGAAAGGTAGCACGGTGAAAGGTGTAGAGATAAAAGCATTGTGGGTGGAGAATTATAATACACACAAATTCAGAGACTTATTTTAATCTCATATTGATTGCACTTTTCCGTTAAAAAAAGTATGTCAAACCCTATGTATCCTTCCTAATGTATTCATCATGTATAATGTTATTGCATCCCCTGGCTTTGTTTTATTCTTTAGTACTGATACTTTTCTTTTGCGTCCTTGAACACAGACATTTAAATCTTCTATATTTTAAACTTCAAAAGACACTCAGCGATATTAGAGTAACTGATAAACATTTGTAATAGGTGGAGGATGGGAGAGGAAGAGAGAAGAAAAAGTGCTGGAGTACAGAACTTACTCTTTGAGCCTGATAAATCTAAAAGAGCAGCAGGAAGGCCAGGATGGAGAAGCAGAAAGGGTCATGCAGAGAGAAAAAGAAGGTGACTTGGAGGTGTATTTAGGACATGACCAAAGATAACATAAAGCAGTGTTAATCAGTGGAAATAACAACACTAATTACTAATACTATCAATACTAATATCTTTACCCCTTAAGAATAAGGCCTCGACAAGCTTTTGGTCCTGCTGTAAACCTATTAGCTTTTGTCCATTTTTAAAAGCTTGGAAAGCCTATGAAAAGCTTAGTAAAACTCTCAGCAGGAACAAACAAAAACAGAATTGTACACTATTGCCTCATATGTACAGCACTGTGCAAAAGTCTTAGCCACCCTAAATTTGATATAAATTTAGTTATTTTATGTCTTCTGCATTAGTGTGTCATTATAAAAGAGCACATTTTAGATTTCCAAACATTCATTTTCCAAACAAATTAAATGTTACAGAGACATCTATGTAAGTCATTAAAGAAAGTAACATATTAAGTAATCGAGCACTTTTTAGATAAAAACATAATCAAGGCTGTCTGGGATTTTATCTGCAGAGACAGAAGCAAGTGAGAAGAACTGTGGCAAGTTCTCCAAGACAACCTACTTGCCGATTTCCTTATAAAACTGTACAGCAGTGTGCCTAAGAGAGTTGATGCTTTTTTAAAGGCAAAGGCTGCTCACACCAAAAAATGATTTGTTTTAGTTTTTTACTGTTTACTGTAAAAAAAATAATAATTGTTTATATTTTGGAATTAATTTCATTATTTTTAAAAGCATTTAAAA
This sequence comes from Olivaichthys viedmensis, assembly GCA_028565825.1. Classification (NCBI taxonomy): domain Eukaryota; kingdom Metazoa; phylum Chordata; class Actinopteri; order Siluriformes; family Diplomystidae; genus Olivaichthys; species Olivaichthys viedmensis. Next base: position 814,646 of record JAOUQW010000011.1, on the reverse strand, counting down.
AATAAAAATAAAAGACTTTTGCACAGTACTGTATGTATAACTGTGCCAAATGTAAATCCCAAATTTTCCATCAAACTAAGCCAAACTGCTGGTTGCTAAACCATTGTAGGCCAAATAATTCTGAACTTATCCGCAGTTACATCTTAATGATTATCTTTTTCATTCAACAGACCTACATAGGAGACATACAGTGTTTGTCTTAAATCCAGAGTCATTCTCCTACTTACCAGACAAATCAGACCGGGTGCTGCACACACACCGTTTAATTTAATCTCATTTATGAAATGTACCCGTTGTCAACAACCTGAAACCATTGAAACAGTACTCTGCATACACAGAGCCCCTTATTCATAAGTCTGTAATGCTAACTGGAGAAAGTTCACACTCACACTCCCCAGCACCACGACCCACTAATCTACTTTGGGACCTTTTAATGGGCTTTAAACCAGACGCGACTGTATGTGGTTCAGTTCTGAGAATGTAATCCTGTAATCCTGAGGCTGTTTGTGCGAATATAACAGGGTTACATATGTCTAGCTACAGTTTTGTGCTCTACTTTAAGAAGCACATACATTCTTAGAAAAAAAAGGTTACCCCCAGAACCCTTATGGATTCTTTGGTTTGTCCCTCTGGGGAAAACCTCTTTGTAGAACCCTATAACAGAGGATCTCCCTTTCTGAGAGGTTTCCATGTAGAACCCCTTTAGGAAGCTAAGAACCCTTAACTATGGGACAAATCCTTTTTATTAAGAGTGTACAGTATGAATTATGCTCGAATCTAGACATGTATTCCTCATTATAAGCTACTGCTCTCCCTATTGCAGGCTTTTGCCTAATCACTTTTGGTTTTGTGTTTTTTTTAGTTGGTGTTGTAATACAGCTGTCTTGAGTTGCCTGTACTTTTTGTTGTTTTACTTTTCCCAAGTTTTTTTTGTTTTGTTTTTCCTTTTAGTTTTTTCATCTGTTTGCGTTGTAATACATCTGTCCTGAGTTGCCTGTACTATTTGTTTGTGACATTTCCTTATGAAACCTCATTGGGCTTTGAGAAAGCGCTATATAAATTAAACATTATTATTATTATTATTATTATTATTATTATTATAGTGTAATTGATTATTGATCATGCCTCACCTCTTTCTGCTGCCTCTCCAGTTCCTTTAAGCGGATCTCCCGAGCTTCTGCCCGAGCCGCCCGTTTGGCCGCCAGTCTCGCCTCTGCCTGGCAAAGAAATAGAATGAAGAGCATGCCAAATCAGGACCTCTTGAAAACATTAAATCCACTCAACAAAGTGTACCCAATGTACCTTCAGGGAATAAGCTGCTAAAGTAGACTCCCACTAAGAAAAATCTGAATCGGTTTTATTGGCCTAGCAAGATTCACTTATAAGATATTTGACTTGGTAGTTGTAGTTAAACGCTGAAGGACCTGCCAGCGGGTCCAGACTTACATTCCTCACACTCATAACTACAAACCTTTCCTATTTGTTTCACGGTAGTTACTGAATAATTCATAGCAGTTACTGAATGATATGCTTCAAGATAAATAAATGAATAATAAGCTTAGAGTTTAAGGGGTTAAAATACACAAAACAAATGATAGTTAGGTCCTCGGTTTATTGTTTACTCGCACCAAACAGATATTTACCATTGTCGATGAAAGAGGCAAGGCCAGAGAAGACAGCAACAGGCGAGTATTCAGCTAGTCTTGAAGCTAGTCTGACTTCTGACAGCTCAAAGGTAACTAGTGAGTTTGCTTTGAGAAGTTGCTTTTTATACTGTAATCTAATGAGACCATTCACAGGTCTGCAGTGATGAAACATGCCATTACCCTAATTACATCACGGTGCTCATTGTTCTGCATAAATACCAGTCTGATAGTGAAATAAACTGGTAAAGCCCATAATAGACTTCATAATGTCCAGAAATCTGAGTAACACTGATACTATGAAAGTGCAGAAGGATGAAGTATGTAAAGCTGACAAGTTTAATTACTTTCCTCACCAAAAAGTTGGAATAACTATGTTTAACTGAGTACAGTAAACAAACCTTGCTAAAATCAGTTAACTTTACTGTCTTTTTAAAATAAATACTTTTTACAGTGTAGATGCAAAAGAGAATATAACAGAATTTGGGAGGCAACTGTGGCATAAATTGAACTGTGGCATAATAACACATAAAAAGGAACCATTTTCTAAACTGCAAAGAAACATTTAAGCACTCAAATGGTTCTCTGAATTGTCATGGTTCTATATATAACCATTGCCTTTACTTAAGAACCCTTGAGGAAACTACAGTACCCATATTGTCCAGTTACGCATACTGCCCTGTGTATTTATTGTATTGTGCTGGACTTCTTGTTTCTACTGAACTCTAGGTTTGGACACTGATCTTGTTTTACTCTTATACTTATTTACATATTATGTAGCCCTGTGTACAGAGCCCCTGTATTGTCTTGTATGCACCATGGTCCTAGATGCACAATATTTCATCCTGCTGTATACGTGTATATAGATGGGGTGACAATTAAAAAACATTTAACTGACTTGTAATGCAGTGTCATGAAAAGCTAGCAAACTATCACCAGGGGGCAGTGTTTTCTATTGCATTCCCTAAAGGTATGAATGACCAAGCAATTCTTAAACAAAGTGGACAAACTACACACACACAACATACTGTAACATCCTGCTTGACTGACCCTAACAACAGTTTGTGTAAACGGGACAAATCACAGATAGGGTGTTTCCCTAATGTATTCTTTGCATTTAGTCATTGCAATCTATTGACTGCAAAGAAAAGACAACACTGTGCTAAACAATACTATTAGTGATTCTGTTATACATAGGTTTGCTGTATCTTTTTCCCCAAGCACAGGGTGCGGTGGTTTATGTGTGGTCAAATTTGTCCCCTAAGACAGGGGTCTCCAATCTTATCCACAAATGGTCGGTGTGGCGGCAGGTTTTCATTTCAGACAAATAGGAGCCACACACCTAATAGTCCTTTAAAGACCAAGAGAAATTGATTAAACAAGTGGAATTGGGTGTGGCTTATGCTTGGTTGGAATGAAAACCTGCAGCCACACCGGCCCTTTGCGGATAAGATTAAAGACCCCTGGTTTAAGATTTTACAGGACCAAAGTCTGTGAGAAGTCTGAACTCTCTTGCTCTGGCAGCAAGCACTATGTAGTTAAAGTGATTTTCTTGGAGCTCTATATTCTGTTTCCTTTGAACAATGTACAGAGTTACCTGAGCTTGCCGAATGTGGAAAGTATTTGTACTTTGCTTCTACAATTAAGTATCATTTTAGGAGATTTGTACTTTAGCAGAGTATAATTGAAAATTAATACTTGTACTCTTACTCAATTACATTTTCATAAAAATAAAAAAACATACCTTAAATTTTCATTTAGACCTTCTTTTGTCTGGCTACCAATCTAATCAATTTTCTGTGCATTTTAACTTAATTTATTAACTTGATTTAAAACATCCAATCAAATCCATACCGGTTTATATAAATACCACACACAATCATCTTTGAGCAAAGACTGCCTATTAGTCTCAATTGCTCTTCATACATTACATTTACTTTAATGAAAAAAGGAACCTGATCTTATAAAAACCTTTGTACAAATTCAAAAGAATGAGGGTGATGTGGGTGGATTTCGTTACATTTCATACGAATGAAGTCGGAAGAAAAGTTATGAACATTAACCCTGCCCCTAATGCTGCCTTAACCTTTGTGACTTTTCATACAGATTGAGCTGTGCAAATTGTTACAAATGTACGAAATGTAAATTCTTATTAAATACTTGAGTACATTGACACAATACCCTTTCACTAAAGTATAATTTTCAGTACTTTATCCATCCCTGAAACCATATAGTATGGTAATTAGTGTCATGTTTGTCTGTAGTGTGTTTGCATGTTAAAAATAAATGGATATGTTACTCAGCGGCTTTGCGCATGTGTCTCCCCCCCGGATCCTGACAAAGCGTGACAGAATCAGCCGAGTGCCCTGACGCTACAGGAGGCGTGGCCAAACTCCCCGATGCCGCGGGAGGCGTGGCCAAGTGCCCTGACGCTACAGAAGGCGTGGCCAAACTATCCGATGCCGCAGGAGGCATGGCCGAACTCCCTGACACCCCCAGGTGTCCGATGACACCGCAGAGGACGTCATCGCTCCGCTCCAGGGCTTCGGGGATGGCGATGCCACTCTGCCTCCCGACACCACGGTGGGCGGCCCCCGGGTGTCTGATGACACCGCAGAGGACTTCACCGCTCCGCCCCCGGGCTTCGGGGACGGCGACGCTGCTCTGCCTCCCGACACTGCGGTGGGCGGCCCCCGGGTGTCTGACACAGAAGCTCGCCATCTCAAGGGGAGCACTGACAGGGCGTCACCGCACTGCCCCAGAGCTTCGGGGATTGCGACGCTGCTCCGCCTCTAGCCCCTGCCGTGGACGTCCTCGCTCTGCCCCTGGGCTTTGGGGACGACGACGAGCTGCATCCGGGCCTGGCGGAGCACGCCTACGCGCCGCTCCCTGGAGGCGCAGGGTGTGGTCGATCCCCGGCATGGGGCTGGCCTCCGTACAGCCCTCCGGACATGGACGTTGGCCCCATTTTTGTTAGGCCAGGTGGTGACCTAACAAACTTTTCTTTGTGCTAATAAAGTATTGGAATGGCCCTTAAGATGGAGATGGAGATGGAGATTCTGCCAATGACTGTGAAGTTGACGACTGTGAAATAAAAACAGTATTGGCACGCAGGGCTGGATTCGTCATGGCAGCCACATCTGCTGATTAGCCTGTCAACAGCATGGCAGGCGAGGTAACCTGCTGTGTTTTCAGCAGGACGCTGTAGCGATGGCAGTTTCTCATGCGCAAGAGCTTTGTGCTTGTCTAAGGCAAAAACGAGTACAGAAGTAGGAAAGCAGACTATAAATCATCAGGCAAAAGCTTGTGATCGCCAGCCCAGCCTATTTATGGTTTATAATGCATGATGCCTTGTTTTTCCACAGAAGCCCTGACACACCCTTTGGCTCAAATAAGCCCACTGTTTCATCATAGGCTTGAAATAAATTCAAATGGAAGTGTTAAAAACCTTAGAAGACATTACAAGATGCTTACAAATAACAGGACTAAAAGGGTAAATGAGGTCAGAGCATAATCATAGGTCTAGAAAAAATTTGATAATTGCAAGAGTCTCCTTATTACAACCTAAACACAACCACATGAGTGTGCAGTGCTCCGGGAGTCGGGAGCAAAACTACCAGAAACATGGGATCTGTGTGTGCGAGCTTGTGTGTGTGTGTGTGTGTGTGTGTTTTTTATTATCATACGTGACCATATGTGTACTTCGATACATGGGATCCATCCCAATATATTTAACAATACCGCAAAAAAATAAAAAACTGCCACAAAATATATTGACATATTTTAATGTCCACACTTATGTATCAAAACCACACAGACGGTCAAAGCTGTCATGGATCATTTCTCTATCCAGAGATACAGCCACGTCGGTTAAGCTCTGCAAACAGAGAAAGAGGAAAACATTTGCATTTGCAAAACTGTTTTCACTGTGCATCTGTGAGGCTGGTTGCCTTGCTACAAAAGCTATATTTTGGATTTTCTGGTTTTCTGAAGGGACCGCCCTATAAAAACAGGCCACCGCTTAGAGGGACTGGGGATCTACAGAGTTTCTGGGAGGTGTCATGTGTCACGGTGTGGGTGCGCGGGTGTGAGGACACAAGCGCGAAGCCGCTCAGAACATTAAAACATATTTATTTAATTCAACACAGACCGGGTTTAAACAGAAACTATGCACGCCGTGACAGGCGTGTAGACACACAAAAACGGAAGACAACACAGGATGGAAACAAGCGGGTATTTAAACACCTAGAAATCAAGGGAAGACAGACGAGGAACAGCTGGGAACATTTAACATAACTCATGTGACAGGGACAACTAAACATAAACATAAGCGCGTGGCGGCCGTCGCCATGGCGATCGCCACGCTATGTCCCGCGCACAGCCGCGCGCGTGACATCATGTAGTTTACTAAAAAGAGCTATCAGTGAGCTATGCCTCCTAAACAGCCAACCAGATGTTTTTTCCACTATCTGGCCAGGAAAGGGTTCTGGCATTGCAAAAATGTCAGCATTGCAAGTTCATTCATAGTGGTAACCACAAGATACAAGAAGCATTTAGTGTATAAAGTTTAGCATTATTTTCCTTAGCCCAACTCATCCGAGTCAACTCAACTAATTATCAAGCACTTTCTGGGCTATGTCAGGTGAATTAGAGGAGGGAAAATATTGAAATGTGGCGTGTATGGAGTCAATTTGGGTCTGAGAACCACAGAGATATAGGCCTACAGCTTCCGCTGTGAGCTGTAGAAGGCCATTTGATAAATGGGTAGCACCACTTAATGCTTTTTAATCTCCTGAGAATGTCCAGTAATGATTAAAGTGCTTATGATAAACTCCTAACTGTGCATGTATCAAAGTCTTTCCATCATTAGCAGAAGTCTAGGTGGTTGAGGTGGCTAGACTAATCCAAAATTTTGCAAACCCTAAAATACAACACACTCTTTGGCTTCAGAGCAGCATGTGAATTATTTTTCCTTCCCTCTTTATTCTTCACAAGCCTTTGCCACAGCTTAAAATACTCTCCTCCTAATTAGGAAATACAATAACGAGGCCACATTTCTGCCTTCAAAAAGCTTTGAAATCAACTCATTGAAGGAACTTTTACCATGGAAATTCTTAGTAAGCCTCATGCACCGTTCCACAGGGAAGAATTAAGGTAAAAAGCACAGAGTCAGCCTAGCAAGTGCTTGTTTTTAGTAGCCCCCTGTGCTCGGGCTGGCTTTGGAAACTCTGAGCTGAAATTTAGAGAGCACTGGGAGGTTCCAAAGAAAACAAGTCTGCAGTCATAGATCCAGTCGGTTTGTTTTAGACATCCTCCCTAAAAAGCATAGCCTGCTAGTGGCTAATGAGTGAGCACTGTAAGACCACGGATAGCAGTTTGTAAAAGCTAATGAACTATTTTTACGCTGTAAACTGATTGTCATTACAGTCAGACAAGGTAAAACATACAATAGGAGTGATAAAGCAAACAAAGTCAGAGTGCGACTGGGAAAATCTTCTCTAAAATGCTAGTGTAGCAGAACGGCATTGATGGATCATTGAACAAAAGTACTTTCTGGCTTCAACAGTGACGCTTCTTTTTATATGACCAGTTTTGAAGGAACAGATAGTTGGCTGCTGCTGAGTGTCTGTGGCTGAGCATAGCCTGTAGTTTTTGCAGTGTGTCCCACATTGTTGGCACCAGTCAGCTCTCAACAGCATGAGCATGTTTAATGAGAGAGAGCTCTCTGATTGGCTGTACAGGAGAAGAGGAACCAAAGTGAGCAAAGCAAGAAAACGACATCCTCAAGAGGGTAGACAAACACAGCTTATCTGCTCGTTATTTATCAACTTCTGTTCATCTGCTGTAACTAGCTATATGTTGAAACTAAATGGCCGAGCAGACGGTTTAAATTCTGAGCCGTCCAATTAAACAGATTCACAGTGCAGTAAAAATGGTAGCTAGGCTACTGTGTTTGGCTACGTCCCAAACCACATAATACATATTAATACATACAAAAGAGATAGCAGACAATTAGAGAACAAATATCCTTTTCAGTGTCCAGCTCTACGAACCATCCCACAAAAGCTTTAGTTTAATTATCAACCTTTTAAAAAAGGAGCTCTGTCATTCTCCAGGGACACACATACCGTCATACAGCAAACATTTCACCATGTTGGTGAGCTAATGTTTATTAAAAAGAGCTAGGCCTAAAAGACCAGATAGCTTACAACAGAATTTAACGCATGAAAATCTTGAGTTCATCAGAATTTGATCAATTTGTCATATTTCCATTCTTTCCTGACACAAATAAACTTCAGTAAATTAGCTCCAAGATAGCGAGGATTTTATTCATTAGCCTAGCCTATTTTTTAGTCATTAGCCTAGCACTGGAAAACTCCCTCAAAAGTGATGAACTTGTCATACGTACTCGGATACAATCCAGATATTTAAATGGCTCATATAATAGAAAACTGAATTTTCCCCAGCTAACAGAATACGATATCAGAACATTCAATAATGTATTTGACAGGTTATAAGAAGGTTCGGCTGTATATAGTTTAGCCTAGTGATTCAGCGCAGAAGAAGAGCAAGCAAATGACTCCTTCAAGAGGGTACACACACAAGGGTATCCAATTTTCAACTTCTGCTCATTATTTATCAACTTACAGTATGTTCATCTGCTGTAGCTAGCTGTATTTTTGCAACAAAATGGCCGAGCACACCGTTTAAATTCCGAGCAGATTCACAGGTCACATGGTAGCAAGTGGACCTTGTTTGGCTACGACCCAAACGTCATACTACCACACTAAATAAGATGTCAAAATAGTATGGCACTATAGGTACTGATACGCCAACCAAAAATATCAGTCAATAGAGATTCTGTAGTCTGAAACTGAGTGATGAAGGGATAGAGGACAATCAATAAATTGTTCCTGGAAAAAAAGAGCTGTAGTCTCTACTTGTACACCTACAGGGTGAACTGACAAGGTGTGTGGGTGTGTCTAATAAAGTGGCCTGTAAGTGTATACAGTGCTTAAAAACCATACCTTATACACTTGTAACAACGCAGTACAGTGTCACTGCTGTGCTGAGAATATTCCACCACTCAAATAATATCTGGTCAGTGGTGATCATACAGTGGTTCCTTAATGGAGGAAGTAGAAGGGTAAGCTGACAAATTTGGCATAGCATCAGCTGGGCTATAGTCAGTAACAGTACACCGACAAAGTGATCCTATATAGTTGGTGTCCCTGGGAAAATGGCCAGTGAATGTAGTTCTAAGCCTGGTGTACCTAATAAACTGAATGTATGCAGTCATTGAGTCAGACTAAATGTAGCATACACTAAGAAGTTTCTGTTAGGTGGGAAGTAGTGTGTCGACTCACTGGAAAAAGTCAAAATTTCCATTCCCTAGTGGGGAGAGGATTAGGAGATCACACACACCAAGACTTACACACCCTACCCCCTTCCCACACAAGAGCTCCAGTCTAATCCACTCACACAATGCAGCGAAGTCCCACAATGCATCACTTCCTTCCTTCTACCTCGGTCTACCAAGTACTAAGCAGAGGCTTAGTACATGCACACACACTCATACACACTGGTCTACATAAACAAGCTCTGCCTTTCATTGCTCTACCATCAGAGTGACCATGCAAATGGATACATGACCCTATAAAACTAACAAGACTAACAATGTTAAAAAATATTTCCTTAAAGACCCATGTTCTCGCTGAAACTATCTAATGGACAAATACATTAGGAACATTTCATGCATCTGATGAGCTAAACAGATGAAAGAATGACCTGCCAGAGCAATGCACATTGGACATTACATACAGTGTTTACTGGACTGGCAATTAGCACAGAATGTTGACGCTGTCTAGAAGCTTAAGAGATTCAGGTCAGTGGGTAGAGACTGGGCAATCCTCTTTTGCTACAGTGGGGCCAGGGCTATGTGCATTTTCTCTCTCTCTCTCTCTCTCTCTCCGGCATTTGTTCTCCCCCCAAGTAGACCTGCCTGACCTCGTCCCATTTGCCAGCCAAAACCACCACACCTCTTCTCCTGTGAGCCTCACCCTGCGTAAAAAACATATATGCCACAAGGCCTTGCTCTTTCAGACACACAACCCTACTGGCTGGGCTGTGCATTTTCTGCCACGCTTGGAAAATGAGAGAGCCAAAAGGAGGAACAAGAAATGAATGTGTATTTGGTCAAATGTTCCACTGAGCTCCACATGAGTGACTAAGGCAAAACGTTAAATTTAGAACATGACACACTGTTATTTCTGCTTCTGCACAGCTAAAACATGGTCTCACAACTGCAAATTTGTAAGAATACACATGAGCCGGCTTGTTTTAAAAGTTGCAAATGGTTAAGAAGAGGGTTTGCATACATAAGATTTTTTAAGCACTACATTGGATTTGCATGGATTTTGTGTGAGTTCGGATTGTTACAGCAACGTAAAATAACCCAAATACCCCAGAAATGAGTAAATAAGTTCCCAGAGAATTTTCCTCGTGACCAGAAATTTTGACTAACAAGTCAGAGTCAGAGTCACATAACAGTTATGCTCAAAATAGAGACAGTTGGTGTCTGATAATCAAAGATTAAAATCTCTTTTCAGTGTCCAGCTCTAAACACCACTCCACTAAAACTTTTGTATAATTACCAACCTGATAAATCTTGAGCTCTGTCATTCTTCAGGGACACCAAGCATCTTTGTGCTTCCACTATACATACAGATAACACCTGACCATGCTGGTGCGCTAATGTTTCTCAATAAGAAGGCATGTAGCCTACAATACAACTTATAGTCGCATATAAACTGCAGTAAATAAACTTCAAGATGTGTCATTGTTGTCATTGGCCTAGCGCTAGAAAACAAACTCACTTTTCAAAAAAAAAAATTCATAAGTGCTATGACAATCACATCACGGGACAAAGACAGGGAAACAAAACATAAACAAGGGCGCGTGGCCGCGCACGTGGCTGCCGTCGCCATGGCTACCGCCACGCATACAACAGCTAAAAGTTGTGGTGTTCCTGGCTGTCAGAAAACAAATGTGCCTTCATTAAAAACACCAGACTTCAAAAAAGAATGGTTGAAATTTAATTTAAGTCAAACACTACAGTGCAGGCTTTGCAAAAAACTTATTGCTGTAGGATGCGTCAATTCCAAATACACTGGACCCAACAGCAAACTTGCAACCCTATTTAATTTTACTCTAATGTTTTATTATTTAATGACTACTGAGTATAAACATTGATGAGGAGGAGGCAGCTTTATCTGGGCTATAGATGCACCATTGGTAATGTGCTAGCTGGATATCTACTACTTTGCTAATATGCTAATTCCATAGTCATTGTGTCAATAAATGTAGAATTTACATTTACCTATTTTGGTCTACAATTTACCTGACGAAGCAAATAATGCTAGAGATAGATAAATGCTTTGGGTAGCATTACCCAACATTCATGGGTATCTTGGGGTGAGATTTGGGGCCATATTTCAGGGAGATTGTGTATCATTCAAGGGTTTGTAAATTAATTTATAATATACTTATGGAATCAGAATAGTGTCATTTAACATGAATGCATTTGAAGCTAAATTGACCATTAGTCATGACGCTGTATGTAAATATGCATTTCTGACGCACTTACACTTAGCGCTTTTAAAGACAAACATTGTCACAGCTTTACACGAATCTACAAGCCAGCACACCTAGGGGTGACAGTGCTATAATGAAGAAACCTTGAGACGAGCCATTCAAAAGGGAACCCCATCCTCAGGTCAACACTGGATAGTAGGATTTTGCTATTAAGCTTGTCATGAATTACAGTATAACCGTACTCGGGTCATATAGAGGAAAGGCAAACAGTACTGATTGTGTTGAAAACATACAGTATGTTACATGTTACTTACAGTAGCTACATGTAAAGCTAAACAAGAAACAGGCTCTTGGTTCTACTGTCTGCTTTTATATGTGTTGAAATGAATGTTTGAGGCTCCAGGAATAACTTAAAGGGCCGATATTGTACACTTTCCTTGTATATATTTTTCCCCTGAAAGCCACTTATTACCTTTGCTTGAATTAATTTTTACCATTTTCCAATCTCTTTATCCCTTAAACAGGCTATTTATTGCATTGTGCCTGTAAGGCCTAATTTATACTTCTGTGTCATCGTATCCGCAAGCATGTTCGGGCGTCATTTCGTAAGTAAAAGGCTTGATATGAATACAAATACGGTATATGATGAGCCGATGCAATTATTTCTCTCTGGGCATTTTCCATACAGTTCTACACCCACAAGTACGTATCTCTGCAGATGAGAGACCTCTACATGGCAGGGTCTTCAACCACGTAGATTTCACATTTCACATGTAAAGGAAACAGTTAATCAGTGGGGCAGTGGTGGCTCAGTGGTGGCTCAGTGGTTAGGGCATTGGGCTACTGATCAGCAGGATGTGGGTTCAAGCCTCAGCTCTGCCAAGCTGCCACTGTTGGGCCCTTGAGCAAGGCCCTTAATCCTCAGTGCTCCAGGGGTGCTGTATCATAGCTGACCCTGCGCTCTGACCCCAGCTTACTGTTATGCAAAGAATCAATTTCATTGTACTTGTATATGCATATGTGACAATAAAGGAGCATTCTATTAATCAGAACAGAATTCCCATACTTATTTGAGTCTCATTTATACTTTATACTTTATACTAGCTGCACGTACGCGTATCTGCATCCCGACACAGAGAAAGGGATTATGGATAAGTGTAGCTTGAAAAGGCACGCAGAGGAGGCGCCGTGCACAAGTCCAAAATTTCAACAACACACCGTGCAAATCTATGATGCTATGCGTCAGGCAAATGCTGATTGGTCGATCAGGGTCGCTTGGGACCTAAACCGTGTACGTTTTATTTTTTTTGTCCAGTCACGCTTGACTACTCCAGCAGTTATTTCTGTTTCTACCCACCCGCAATATTTTCTAATGAACACAGTTATATATTATTGTTTTTAGTTATATTGTTTATAGATATTCATATAAACAAATAAGTCATTTCAACACTGTTAAGAGCGTTTCACTTTCCTTTTCATGAACACAAGAAATAAACCGATTGATTTTTCTTGCAACAGGTTACTTGCAAGCCAGAAGCGCTCAGACTGAACGTGAATAATATTTGCCTGGTGAAAAAGCCAATTAACTTGAATGAGGAAAGATGTGGTATTGCAAAAAGAGAATTTGCTTTGGGCAGCGATTCATTGTTCTTTGTGTTGAGTTCATCTAGGTAAACATAAACACAAATTCGCAAGCCTCAGAAACGTGAGATGACAATAGGGCCATCCTTGCTCTCTATAGAGGAATGCTAATTATTAATCATTTGTGCTCTCTCTCTTTTATTTCTGATCGCCCACTCAAGCCTGCAAGTAAAAAACGTTCAGCGTGGGCAATTTTTACGTTAGGGAAATAAGGCAATGCGAGACATTGTTTCAGTATTTCAGGGTAATATCGACACAAATTCTAGTCTACAGTGTAAGCTCTATATCACATCCAGTCCTTTACTTCTTCCCTCATCTCCCTATTACAGTGAAATCCGATACTTTCTTCTTTTTTTGTTTTTCTTTTTCTATACATTCTGGTTTGATAGCTGTGACACCGCCACCTAGTGCACACGTTCACGTTACGTTCAAGTATGTTGGCAGACACCTATGCCAACCTCTGTGCATGACGCCCGCACACGCTCGCGGATACGATGACACAGAAGTATAAATCAGGCCTTTACAGGCACAATGAAATAAATAGCCTGTTTAAGAGATAAAGAGATTGGAAAATGGTAAAAATTAATTCAAGCAAAGGTAATAAGTGGCTTTCAGAGGGAAAATATATACAAGGAAAGTGTACAATATCGGCCCTTTAAGTTATTCCTGGAGCCTCAAACATTCATTTCAACACATATAAAAGCAGACAGTAGAATCAAGAGCCTGTTTCTTGTTTAGCTTTACATGTAGCTACTATAAGTGCTACTTCAAAATAAATGAAAGAAAATACCTAGGTACTTTAATCAGTCTGTAACTATATATCAATGACAAAAATATTATGGCACTTGTACACTGTTTCATTTCCACACGCATCGCTCTTCCCTTCACACTGTGGACAAACATTTGGAAGAAATCCTGCAGCCGGTCTCATCTGTCTGCAATGCAGTAAACATGGCTGAAGGCGGTTATAAAGTACTGAAAAGTTCCTCAACTACCTCCAGCCATTCTGCTCTTTGGCCCCTTTTTTTTGTGTGGATCTGCTGCATAAGCCAAGGAGCCAAGTCCAGTATAAACACAGGAGAGGGACAGTCTCTCTGTTTACACTTCAGACCATTTCTAAACGACCAGACTGTGGCAAAGAGGCTGTGACAATAGAAAGGGTATAAGAGAGAAGCATCATTGGTGAGTGTGTAACCGCAAGCACTGGACAGGGTCAAGATGATTCTCCAATAGTTGCAAGATCCTAACCAAGACACATGCTTGGGATAAACATCTGGGAAACATTTCAATTGAAATGAAAATAAAGCAACTTTACATAGTTGCAGTAATGAAAGAACTGAAGATGACAGAAAGACAACCAGATGTGGCTCAAGGACTCCAGTCAGACTCTGGTCCTGCAGGTCACAGCAGTGAAGAGTTTACTAGGCTACTTCTAGTAATTTTAGAATTGATTTGGCCATGTTACAGACAAATGTTCAGTCTCATGTGTATCTCATAGCGGTTAAGTAATAATTTGTCAAAAAATCAAATTGAAACAAATTTCCCATTACCCCAAATGTAGTCGATCAGCCAAGACATGTTTGGTGTCTGACATTTGCTTCCTTAGTTTTGCACTGGAGCTACAAGGCTTATGTAGCTAACAAGTAATGGAAGTCTATCTCACCAAAAATCTTTTCCATAAATACATACCCATATCTTTATATACTTGCTCCAAACAATATTGCTTAGCTATGTAATCTATTATTTTTAAATAAAAAAGCAGGGATAGGGCGCCCAAGTGGTGCAACAGAAAAGCGTTTGCCCTATCATCTGGAGATCGCAAGTTTGAATCCCGGTGATGCCACAGCCATCTGTGGCCGGGAGTCCAAGAGAGTGTAATTGGTCCTGCTCTCTGGGTGGGAGGGATGGCGATACATTCTCTCCCCCCTGTCAGTCAGAGTGACACTAGCCAATCGTGGGTGTCTGTGAGCTTGTGCATACAGAAGAGGGCAGTTGGTGCGTTCCTCCAAGCACATTCAGCTGACCTGTGACATTGCATGGGCAGCAGTTTGAAAAGTGTATCGCGTCAGCCTTCGCCCTCCCCGCTTGGTAGCTGTTGTACGATAGGGGACAACTAGTTGGTGGGTGGGAATTGGCAACGACTAAACATAGAGAGAAAAAGGGGTAAAAAATCCCCCCCCCAAAAAAAAATCGATAAAAAAGTGGGGATAGTCCATATTTACAAATTGAAGTGAAACTATATTATCATCAACATAAGCTCCAGCTTTCCAGTATAATTCCACCTTCAAACTTTGGGAGGCTGGGAATGACGTGCACTAAGGACAGAAGTGATTCTGGTTGTCCTAGATAACGTCCCCATACAGCGTTCAACTACACAGTGATGTTTTTTATAGATTACAGTAAGTCATACTGTGTCCTAAACCACATCGGCACGTCTGTGTGACATTACTGAACAACTGGATGAGAATTGAGGCAGAGAATTTGCGTAAAAGATGTTGGGTGAGATAGACTTCCATTACTTCTTAGCTACTTTAGCCTTGTAGCTAATATCAGATACCAAACGTTTTTGGCTGATCGACTTCATTTGGGGTAAGTGGAAAATTGTGTCACCCCTAGGCGTGCTTGAAAATTAGATTTTTAGCCAAACCATTCCTTTAAGGTTCTGCATTAGTGACTGGACGGTTCTGAGTTCAAGTCTCTAGACTGACTGAGCCACTGTTAAGCTTTTGAGCAAGACCCTTACCATCAACTGCTTAGCTAGTCTTGCTCACCTGTATGTCACTTTGAATAAGAGCGTCTGATAAATGAATAAAACATGAAAAGTTTGTAAACCCTCCAGAGTTGCAAAAGTTTGTAAAATATAACTTTCTATGATATTACATAATAATTAACATAACGGTCTGTAAGGATTTGGGAAAAGCATTTGGCCACCACTGCGAGGACAAGCAAGCTTTGTTCTGATATCACCTTGAAACAAAGTCACTATGGTTGTAAAAAAACAGGAAATAAAAGTGGTCATGTTTCAGTGAGACAAAAAAAACTCTCTGCTAATCGGTCATGGGCTTGAATTTCCTTAAGCTCATTTGGGAACCTGTACCTACAGCTTAGCACATAATAAAGTAGGTCCAGTGGGTCACGTCTGTTGTTGAAGTTACTGGAGCCACACTAATTCATGCATAGCTTTACAGAGTTACTTGAAACACAATAAGAGTTATACTGAATGACAAATTAAACCTCAATGTAATTGCTGGCAGGTGATTTTTCCGTTTCCCCTTTATTACAATATTTCCGCATTTTTAGCTATACAGTGCTAGCAGAGATGGTCTGTCCTTGCCCCCTAGTTAGGGCTGAGGAAAAGACATTAAGGCTAGGTAAAGGTCCACTAGGAGAGAACATGGCGGATAAGTTGTATGACTGTGTAATCTAAGGAGAGAAATCCCTGTGTGGGTTTGGCACTGAGGAAATGCTTTCCAGATGTAGTCCATCAACCTTAGAGGTCACAGAGTGTCAGGGGACTCATGGGCAATGTCAGCATGTTCCCATGTTAGAGCAAGCTAAATGGGTCAGTAACCCAGGTGAAGCAAGATACATGAGTGAAGTCAATACTCAGAGAATTACTTTAATTCATACCATGTACTTGCATTGTAGTATTACATGTGATGTGTTCTATAAAAACAGAGATATTGTTGCTTTTTGATATTATTGCTTTTTGGGAGCAGAAGTAACCAGAGCAAATTAGAATTGAGGCAAAATACAGGTTTAACGTGTTTTTAAAATCCTGAAGCATATTTTCGGACTACATCTAGAAATATAATTTTTGTGACATCATTATCTAAAGCATAATGTTAACGATATAAGTATTTTAGATTTCCTTATCACGGCATGCCACTATACTGGTGTACCATAACACCCCCAGGAGGAACAGCCTAGGAATAGTCTTATGTAGGCATGAATAGACTACATAATTGCATCTTTTACATTTCAGCCAAACAGTGCAGTGCCACAATAAAGTACAGATACAAAAGTAGCAAATAGGCAGTATGTAATACATAAATAAAATGCAGTAAATACAATCAGAGGTTAAAAAAAAAAAAATCCATTTAAACCTAATAAAATGAAACATGAAGATACATAGAAGACAGAGGTCAGTAGGGATGTACAGATCCGATGCTATCTGTATCAGGCTCATACTGGCCTAAAACCCTGGTTTGCTATCGAATCGAATTTGACCTATTTTATTATCCAGGGATGTGTTTTATGTTGTGTGTTATGTTGAACATAGGACAGAAATGGTCTTAAAGCTCGCCACCATCACGCGTGGCAACCTGGCAACAGAAGCTTGCAGAGACTCGGTTCAGTTACTAAGAGCATGCCAGTATTGGATCGGTATTGGTTATCGGCCAACACTCAAAGCACTGACATCTATATTGTATCAAAAATGGGAAAATGGGATTCATGCTTTCCTAAAGGTCAGTATAATCAGAATCAGAATCAGGTTTATTGCCAAGTAGGTTTTCACATACAAGGAATTTGCTTTGGTATGTTGGTGCAT